>JAZKJV010009016.1:567500-663299 GCA_037367405.1 Ottelia alismoides
GATTGATTGATGATCTACATGTATCCATCACTCACTACAATAAAGCTAAGCTGAGACAATGAATGATTATAATATTATTTGTTATAATATCTTCCAATGTTAATGAACTGACATCAGATATTGTTCGTTGTTAAACTATATTGTTTTGTTATACTTGGCATACTATCACAGTCCTCGTAGAAGGCTCATTATTAAAGATTCATTTCACAACTAATTTTTCTTTTAATTTAACCGTTAAAACTTGTATTGATCCTTGTTATATTTAGCGATGACTAAAAGAAAAAGTTGATGATTAACTGTTATATGATTCATTGCGAGTAATATAGCAACGAATGCAATATTTGTTGCGAATTTAAGAATGAAGAAAGAATACTATTCGTTGGTGTATATAATTAACTATGAAAGATATGCCAATGATTATCGAAGTATTCATTCTTGTAGTGAACCGCCAATCCAATCATGCACGATTGATGTACATTATTAATATACCAAAGGTATAATGGTAGTTTCACATAGCTTACCCTATAACCCTAACTTAGAGCTGCGGCATAAAGAAGTCATTGTATTCGTGATAAAACATAAAGAAGATGTGATGTGAGAAGTCGAACGTTGGCACATTGACGAACAACTATAAATCATTATGTCATAAGATTGTACTTGTTCCCATTTCAATATCAATTTTTAATATTGTGTTGGTATGGATTCATGCCCAACATGCATTTTATAAATTTACTCCAAATACTCTTTTATTTAATTAGAAATTGGAACTCTGATGACCACTCTTAAATATAAAAATGGTATGAACACATAAGAGAAGAGGGGTCCCCTGTCATATGCTGATGAGAAGACAAGAGGTGGATATTACCATTACTATACATGAACCGAGTGGCATAATTTGGAGGTTAATATAAATCCAAAGATGAATTATTTCTGCCCGAGGTTAAAACGACTTGTCCTTCTGCGATTGCATTCTATTCCATTTCACCTAGTACTTCCAAACATCATGCAAATCATGTTGGTGTGAGTACATGAATCCGTGATGTGATGTTACCTTGAACATTTTGGGTCCCTCAGTTCTTTCTATATACATGTTTTATTTATCTTTTTGACATGCTTTATTTTCGTGTTTAAAGTATTTAGGTGGGAATTAGTTTGTCCTTTTGAGTCAAAAACTCCTGAGATAAAAATAAAAATAAGTACCACTGATCTCTCTAATATAACAAACTTTTATCTCCTTTTCCCTCTTTTTTAATCAAATAGAGAATAAATGGCGGAGATATACTTTAAAAGTCAAGAAACACAAAAACTATTACAGAGAGATTGATGGGAGACGGGCAACAAGCTGCGCCACCAATCCCTTTTGAATGTCAAATCCAATTCTTCGAAATACAAAATCTATAGATCTGGGAACCATGACATTGCTGTGCATAATTCTTTGGACCCTTTTGAGAAACTGTACTGCTTCAGTAGCCAAAAATCGAACAGAGAATAACAAATAAATGACACTTATCCCTTCATATCTTTCTAGGTATATGTTCCTCAACCGAATAGAAATAATGGATAAATCCCACTACATCCCTCCACCGAACAGGCCTTAGAGTGTTGGAGCATATCTTGAATGTGGATAATATGTTACATATGTTAAATAATAAAAGTGAGTTTAATCGAATCAATTGGTTAACCTAGTTAAATTAATTAAAGTGGCTCATGGTGATGAGAAGAGGGTCTTTATAAGTTGGTTGTGATGGACTTATTTATTGGAAATCCTTGCTCATATAAACTGGATCTAGTGGTATAGTCACGATAATGGTCGAATAAAGAAATGAATGAATATAAATCCAAACTCTCCACAATCGAGGACTCTTAGCGCAGTTGTGGTGAAGGTAAGGAGAAACTGAAGGAGAAGAGTCATCTCTCTTGATGTTCTCAGCATCGGTACGGTACCTTTCTCAAAGACGACGGTCTATGGTAAATTTCTTTAAAAAAACTCATTATCCATTTCGCATCCACTTCATGATATTTCTTTTAAAAAATTTAGTAGTTTGAAGAATCTGAATTTATTTTATGCGGCGCATAAATTTTCTACAGTACAGTATAGGAGCTAGGTTGATTCTCCTTGACTTTGATGGTATTTTTATAGTTGGCATTGTCAATAGATGATTTCTCTAGTTAAGCGGTATTTTGAAAAATGGATTAGATATTTTCTACAATGTTTTCCTTTTGGAATTTTTTAATCTATGTTTATGTGTAACGGCTGATTTTTTTGGAAAAAATCTCAATAATTACAAGTACACCATTATTACCATATTAATGCCCAATTTAATGAGATTTACTATTCCATTTCCTTTTTTCTTCATTGCCAACATTAAAACCCCAAGGATTCCCCCTCCCCACCTCTCACATCACTTACCTTTGCCATTGAAGAGAGAGAGAGAGGGAGATCTTACCGGGCATCCTTCATCGTCACTGGAGAAGGAGACGCTGAATCGGAGAAGGAGGAGGGCGTAGATCCCTGAACAGAAGGAGACACAATGACTACTCAAGTAGAGTTACTCGTTGGACCTAAGGTATGCATCGGTCTAGGTTTTCGTATAAATATTGGTTACGTGAAATAGATCTCTTGTATGTATTGGCTTAAGTTCTATACATATGAACAAAGATCGAATCCGAAATACGATTTATAAATATATATGTTGGCATAGAATTTTACAATTTATAAACATGTACATCTACATAAGCACATGTTGCCAGATACTCTTGTTTTTTTTTAAATCTTTTAATGAAAGTTTTGTCTACGTAGATATTATTTAGAGATGAAACACGGATCCCACATATGGTTGTGTTTATTAAATGTGCACAAATTATTTTATAAAACTAATTAAGTCAAGATCCCATTACCTTAAGTGGTGAACCCATGCACATTAGAAAATATTATAGAGCCATCTATAAAGTCAAATATTTTACATGTAAAAGCCTATACTATCTACGAACAGCAACTGCAGGTAATAATTTGGATGAATAAGTAAAAAATAGTAAGAAAACACTAGAAATATTTCACGTGAATAATAGTTTATCCGGTAAGGGATTTTTATATTATTAACATAACAACGATATATGACCTCGTGTCAACCCACAAGGATGTAGTGTTAACGGTAGAAATATAATAGTCACATTAAGTAAAGTTGAGAGGTATTGATCAATGCAATAAAATAAAATAAAATATTGCAATGAGAAACTTGTTGGAATTACCAAGAGATAAAAAAACAATTATGATAATGACGGGTGGAGTTTAACCATTTTCCTGATAAGTATAATTACGAAGTGTAGTAGGTAAACATGTATTAATTTAAACCTATGTATATATATTTGACGCATATTTGTATGCTTAATGGATTGATGGTTGGCTATAATAATAGGTTTGTTCATTAGTTAGCATCAAATTATTACAACCCTAAGGATACATGGAAAAGAAAAAAAAAAGAAAATGAACTGATAGTAACCACATAAGGGCTAATGAAGATTTAAAGCACAGACTTGTAAAGGGTGACATGAATGACTGCAAGGGGTCATATTAGCCCAAGGGGCTATGCCGCAAGGGGCATATGGTTGCAAGGAACCATTGATGAATATCTGATTCTCACTCTTTATTCTTTTATTTTAGCTATCTATATTGGCAAAGCATCATGTAAATAAGTGTAAATACAATTAGTTAGCATTTAACACACATTTATTAACATTTGTATATTCAGCATGTATTTGTGCAAAAATAAAAGAATAAAGTAAAAGAAAAAGGAGGGAGGTATTTAGAATAAATACAGAGTGATTCGAACCCTAAGAGAAGGTCAAGCTTTGACCTATTCGCCAAACAAAATAAGTAGAGAGAGAGAGATAGGGCATACTCTATATGGCGCATATTACTTATATTTATAAAGTATTCTTGCCAAAATAAAAATAAAATATTCTTTCTACCTCCATGTATATATTCTTAGAAATAAAAAAATTAACATAAAAATCAAAAAAGTAAAATAAAAATAAGAATAAAATCCTTCTTACTTGTACAAAATACATGTATATAGATAACATACCCTATTTATCTTAAAATTGTACAACTCACAAAAATAAAATAAAAATTATTTTATACTCCAAAAATGATGTTGTAAATAAATAAAATACAAAATAAGGGTATTTGTGTAAGAATAACAAAATAAAAATAATTGTACAAAATACATAGGTATATTACACCTGCATATAATACATTATATTGTATAGAGATTAATTTATTTTTCATAAAAATAACTAAAAATCACAGAAAATAGTTTGAAATAATAAATATTTTTCATTTTATACACTTTTTTAAAGCCATTTTCTATTTTTTATTGATTTTATAAACATTTTATAAAATCGGATTTTCTGATTGGTCCAACTCAGGCATTGACCCTCGGTCAATGTCTTCCCCCTCCCGGGTCAGACCCGGATTGTGTTTGCCGGACTCGTTTCTCCTTTTTCTCTTGGCCACCTTCGAGCTATATTTTCCTTAAAACTTGGACCTGATCAACCTCGTATATCCGTCATCTTCACGGGTCCCTTGGATGATCCGAATCACTCTCGGGTTTCGCACTTTTTCGTCGATCCTTCTAGACCTTCGAGCTCCCTATATAGCATCTCTTCCGCCTCCCAGGATCCCTAGCTCATGCTTCGCCCCTCCTTCCAGCCCTAGACACCTCTGGTTGAGTGACAACTTCTAGAGGGGCCCCTCGGATTTTTGTTTGGTAGTGCATTCACATTGCTCAGCATCGTGGCCGGCGAGAGCCGTCACAAATAACCTCACGACCTTCCATAACTTGGTCGAGGCTACAACCCCAACGTCCATCATCGCCTGGAGCTTAGAGTCCTCCCAGATCTTTAGGTATCCATTCTATTACCCGTTGTTTACCTTTCGATTCATCCTTTCCATTCCGCTCCGCCGCAAGTTCACTTGCTCCGACCAACTGGTCAGAGCCCCGATATCCAAACCCATCCGTTCAGATCGACGTGCCGCATCACCCTTCATCCTCTCCTGCAACCTGCTCACCCTGTAGCTCAACCATCAGGTTGAGATTAGGCTCGGTCTCCCCCCATCACGTTCGTCGAAGATCAATCACGCACATCACCTCCGCTTATTTCCCTTCTATCGTAAATAACCCAGACTGGAGCTTCGCCCCGAGTCCTAGCTTTGCACTACAGGTGCTCTAGTGCTCAAGGAGCCCTTGTCGAGCTCCCATTTGCTCAGGCGGAGCACCCTTAGGTGGTCAGCCATCGCCACGACCATCCGGCTGTTACCACCTCCATCAAACCATCTAGCCAGACGCGCCATGCTTTCACGAAGCTGGTGGACGTCCTTGCTCTTCCATCGGGCTGGCGGATCTCTTCCTCCGCTCGATTGAAGCTTGCCCAGAAGTTGTTCTTCCAACCTCCCCATCTGCCATCAGATGAGTCCTCCCCTTGCCAGATTCCATCAGAGCCAATCGAAGAAGGCTGCAGCAATGGCTCTGATGAGTTTGACAGATCCGACCGTACGTAGTAGACATACCTTGAGCTATCAGATCTTCTTGCCAGTGGTCACGACCATACGCCATCACCGTGCCAGAACCCACCATGTGTCCTCACACATTCTGCACACGCCCTGCAAAAGGTATTTTGCACTCTTTATCCTTCCTTTGTCATGCTTTATTACCTTGTCCAGTAAAATAAGTTGTAGTTCATATATTTTGTATGTGGACCCTTGCTCTTTATAGTATTTACATTTCAGTCCAGTTGAGTTGAACTCACGTGCCGTCTCGCGTGGTGTTGTGGAGTTTTTGCAGTATCTACCCTAGACTTTATGGATGCTATGAGTTGAATAGAAGTTTTAGATATTTGTATTTATGCCCCTACGCGTGGTGACTTGAGCATGTATTTAAATTAATTGGAGAAATTGCAGATTGAGCCCTGAACTTTTGACGTCTGTTTCATTTGTAAGTAGGTCCTTGTGTGTTGTACGTGTTATTTTTAATCAAATAATTATTTAATCAACTCCAAAAATGCCATAAAAATTATAGTTAGCTCTTACTAATGTGTAATATTTATGGTAATTTTTGTGATTGATTTAGTTTTTTTTATATTTTCTAAAAATGAAAAATCCCTAAAAAGTATCCTATCTATTTTAGAAAATACATAAAAAATATAAAAATAGCTTTACAATTTCCAAAGAAATCAGTAGTTATTTGATTTTATATGATTTGATTCTAGTGTAATTTTTGCTGCATTATCTTTCATAAAAACCCTAAAAATCTTTTTAAAATCATTAAAAATTCTATAAAAATAAAAAAATGGGATTTCAGTTTCTTGTTATTGCATTTTATCTCTAGTTTATCATAAATTTCATTTCAGGATATTATGGCATTGTAAATGTTTTTAACTTGCAATATTGTCCTGGATGTACACTGTTTCACTATTTTGCCCTTATTTTATTTTTTTAGAAAATCATATAAAAATTAGAAAACCCCTAGAAAACTACCAAAAACATCTTCATTTTTAAAAATATAAAAAACATTTTTAGTTCTGATTTTTGAGTATTTTTAGTTTTAATAAAAATTACTTAAGCTTGCCCCTCTTTATCTCATTGCTTTGTTTTCTTATCTTGAAAATATTAAAAATAATAAAAATTAGAAAGTAGAAATCACAAAAATATGCCTTTATTTTCTGATTAGGACTACTTCGTTGGTTTTACCTGTGCTCCATGTGTTCGACCCTGATCGCTATACGAAGTTAAATGAATAGCATAGACCGCTAACATTTCCGTTTTTAAGCTTGATTGATTGATGTGGTCAAGATTTTCTTGTTCAGTCCGATTGGTTGATTGAGGTCACAATGACTTTTGACATTACTTAACCTCGATCAACTTCTCACTCATCAGAATGATGTCGTTGCCGGAGAGCCCGGCTTAGTAGTCTTTTCAGCCTTTTTGCATCTTTTGAGCTCTATTTGTTATAACTGCTTTCTGACCCATTTCTGTTTCACTTTTTGTGCGAGGAACTGCTCGAGGATGCTTTGGAGGAGACCCATACCCGAGGAGAAGTAGGAGCAGGAGCAGGAAATAGTTATAGTTTGTAGAGTAGTCTTTCTTTCAACATATTATTATTATTGTAATAATATGGGACCTCAGATACTTCTTGGACTTGGCATATCGGGGTCTGTTCGCTGAGCACCGGTGTGCTCAGGGGACCTCACTGCGGTATTTCACTGATTTTGGTTTTATTTGCATTTTCTTTCCTTTGATTCTTGAAGAATTTGACCCTTTGATTTAAGAATTTCTTTTCTTGCGACATAAATAATTAAGGCCCATCCCTAATACATTGCTTGCACCTATAGATTCGTAATTGGACCTTATTAATAACTCATAATAAAAAGTTAGTTCAATTAGACTTGAGTCCACACACCGTGAGGAACCACATACAACGCTAACAAGACTCGTTGTGGCAGACACTGAGTGGTTCCCAAGATCGGACTTCGGACTTAGTCTAGTTAGCTAGCTACTTGTTCTTTGCATGTAGAAATTGCCCGTTTAAGGTCGTTTTCTTCTTGCATCATTTAGATTAGTTTATTTTCAAATCTTTAAATTTATGCGTGGATCACCCTGCATGTAGAGTGCCGGTGAAAGGTACGCATCTCTTACTTTGCATGCATCATAGTGTTTGATCGCGCATCGACTTTTTCGATTTCTTCCCCTGTTTTTGGACTTCACGAGATCGAAAAATTGGTTAGCCGTTTGTTTGATTATTGAGAAAGACCTATAAAGAGATAACCGTAAAATTGGGACTATTAAACAAACTTGATCCTAAAAGACACCTCACTTAAAAATCTGTCTTGGGAGAGCCATCCCCTCATTGTTTGGTTTGCTTGCGCGAGAGAGTGACCCGCACACTTGGATAGAGCCACACCTGAACTCTCGTTAGACTACTGGTCTTGGGTTTCGATAAGACAAAAGACCGAACCTTTACGGTCATCAGATCCGTGTTGCGTAGGTGAATTGGGGGTTTAATTGTTGATCTTGTTTGTTTCTAGATCCCATCCACCTTTCTTCTAAATCACGATGATGGGCTGGAGGTCAATTACGTAGGCCTCTGGCTGCACCACTTTTGAGCATTCCGCCCCCACTCATCTAGGTAGGTTCGAGAGAGCCTAGACCCGCTCTCCGAACCTGAGTTCGATTCCACCCTATTTCCCCTCGACCACCATTATTCCAGTCCCGAGGTGCCTGAGCAGAGACCAGAGCATATATTTGTTCATTTGATGGCACTTGAGTTTGGTTCTTTTGCCTTTGCAGAGATCCAAGAGATGGACAATAATGAGGAGCGCACCAATGGACAGTCACAGAGTACCACATATGTTCTAGATCAGGATGTCATCAACAACACACTGTTAGCCTCCCCAAAGATTATGCGGAGACATATTAGAGACCAGGGAGCCTTAATGGCAGAGGTACACAAAGATATGGCACAGATGCGAGATGACTGAGGAGAGCAAAATCGAGCAGGCGATGGAGAGATTCCAGAGTTGGGAGGAGGAGACGAACCACATCCAGAGGAATCACAAGAGCTAGTCCAACCAACTAGATCCATGAGGGAGTTGCACAACCCTGGTGCAACCCTTACTCATCGTTGGATCCAGCTTCCAGCAATTCTGGGAGATTTCAAGTTCCACCCTTAGATTATCCAGCTATTTCCCAAGTTCCATGGGCTTGCCATCGAAGAGCCACATCTACACTTACAAGAATTTGAGATGATTTCAGCACTATCCACGACAGATATATGGACGTGGACACCATCAAGATGATGGCATTTCCATTCTCCCTGGTTGACAGAGCACTCTATTGGTTGAAACATTTGGGGAGATATGTCACTTCGTGGGAGATGTTCCGGACCGAGTACTTGAACAAGCACTATCCACTCGGCCTGACGAACGCAGCGCGAGCTCAGATCAATAAATTCTCCATGATGCCCAATGAGCAATTCCATGAAGTGTGGGATCGTTTCCGTGAGCTCATTGATCGGTGTCCACATCATGACATCTCCATGCCCAACCTAGTACAGAGTTTCTTTTGTAGGCTGATACTGGAGCTGCAGGGGCTAGCGAACGCTTCTTGTAAGGTCTTCTATTTCTCCAAGGATGAAGACCAGGTTCGGGACATTTATGAGGAGATGGCAGAGAATTATACAGTGATGTCTCAGACCTGTCTTTACACTCAGGGGAAGCCCTCACTCCGTGCTTATATCTTAGCAAAGGATAGCACGGGTTGATGCAGGTCCATCCACCTCTTCTTCTTCAACATATGTAACGCAGGAAAAGTCGTCGGCCACTGATATGGTCATTATCAATGAGAAGCTGGACCACATTGAGAAGAAGTAGTGCCTGGCCATGACTCAGATCAATCAGTTGGCACAAACTTTGAGTGATCTGAAGACCCTGATCATGTGTCTCCAGAAGGCACAGATGGCTTCTCAGCCCTGTCTCAGGTCACAGGCTGATCCCAGCAGCATCAGCTCATCCTCGTAGTAGCCTCCAGCTCAATGTGGGCAGTTCGACCAGCCACAACAACAACCCCAATTCTCCCACCAGCCACAGTCGCAACACTTTCAATCAAGTCCTCCTCCCTAACAAGAGGGACAACAGTAGAGCAAGCACCAATAACAACCTTAGCAGTATTCTCAGCCTGCTCCTCATCAGTTCCAACAGCAGCCTCCTTTTCAGAGAGGTACCCCATCCGGTTCTCATGGGCCAGCCTACGAGAACCCAACCCTTGATGATCTAGCCTGCCTACATTCGGACCAACAGACATCCTTTAGGTGAAAGATGGACAAGTTTCGACAGGAGATGTGATAGATCATCAAAGGAAAGGCCGCCATACCCGCTTAGATCGAGCAAGTATAGTTTACAGAAATCACCACTCCTAGTGATTTATTGGGTGACATGTCTTCATATACATTTGATGCTAACTTTGTTACACTTAAAGAGCAGTAGGATACCAATCACCTCGTCTGAGCGACGACACCACGAGGACATAGGAGTGCCAGACAAGGAGGATAGCGGTGCTGATCTCGCTAAGGATGAAGATGATAATGATGGTGTTGAAGCCACCAAGGTCGTTGATCCAGCCAACGGTACTGAGGCCGTCATTTCTCCAGATGCAAAGGGTGGTACTGACGTCACCAGATTCCATGATGTTGAGCCAGAGTGTGGTGATGATGTCGCAACTTTTTATGTCGTGGGTGGTACCGAGGTCACCCCTTCCATTCCAGTTGTGTTTTCTCCAGTTTTTATACCCCAGGACAGTATGGAAAACACCAAAAAATTAATAAAGGAAAGGTTTCTTCATCTTCGAGTCCATATGTGATGACTGATGATACTTATATCGATTCCATGCTTCTTAGCATCAGGAACCTCTTCCTAGCCCTCTATCTGAAGAGGATCCAACCATCCCCTTTCCTCAAGCACTCCGCTTAGCTTAGAGGAATAAAAGAGAAAATAAAAAAAGATCAACAGTTAGAGTTCATCCAGCAGATGCTTGATATATTCCATATCCAGTTGACTCTACAGGAGGCACTTGAGCACATCCCCCTCTTCCAAAAGAAATTAAAAGAGAAGTCCACGATCTGTAGGAAGAAGAGGAACCATCAGACAACAATCCATGTGCTAACCCATGCCACCTGCTTCGCTATTCAGAATCATCTGTCAGCCAAGAGGCCAGACGCAGGAGATCCCTATGTCAGATGCCACATTCATGAGTAGAGATTCGATCGTACTCTATTGGACAACGACTCTTCTATCAACCTCCTCTCGACAGCCATACTCGATCGATTTGAGTTCAACCCTCTTCGACAGAGCATGACAATCCCTCAGTTTGCTGATAGACCTGTCAAGAGGTCGAAGGGGTTGTTGAAGGATGTGGTCGTCACAATTCAGGGCCCGAAATTCCCCATAGACTTTGTTGTGTTGGACATGGAGATCCCTGAATCTGTGATCGATACCCCCATCATTCTAGGACATCCATTCTTGGCCACAACCAAGGCGGTGTCCGACCATGATAGTGGGAAGGTGTACTTTCGTATCGATGGTGAGAGTATACAAATAGAGACGATTGACGAGACCAGAGCGTGAGACTCATCTTGCTCAGAGCAGTTCATCGATGCAGAGCAGATGATAAAGGCGAAGCAAGATGTCCACCAGAAGTGCGACTTTGTGATTACTGATGATGAAACTGCTTGGTCCGATCTTATTTCACGAGCCCTTCTCTTATCGTCAGAAGCGATAGATTCACAATTTCCAGCAGAGGAGAGTTCAGAGAGCACACTCTTGGCCGAAGACATTTTCTAGTTTGACGATAGCATTCAGGATAGCGAGGCAGAATATATATCACGTGATTATGATTCAAATCCCTCGGATTCAGACATAGACTGGGCAGAGTTTGATGATTTCTTACATTGTCAGATGTCCACAGAGCCAGCCGCTTGGGTAGAGATAGTGCCAACACCGAGTACAGATACATCGGTAGGGTCATTTCCACCAGTTTTGCATGATCAACGAGAGTTTTCTCATTCAGATCTGGTTGCCTTCACTTGGACCTTTCAGAGGCCAGATTCGCCAGATCCCAGTTGTCCAGAATTAAAGCCTTTGCCGCAGTTGCTGAAGTATAGATTCCTTGTGGGTGAGCATGAGATGTACCCGGTCATTATCTCAACAGATTTGACTGCAACAAGAATCTCGTTTGATGGAGTTTCTAGAAAGAAACCACAAGGCTATAGAATGGAGTGTAGCTGATCTCCAGGGGATAAGTATGGCCCTGTGCTCTCACCTATCTATCTCGAAGAGGATACGAAGCCATCGCGTGAGTTCCAGCGACGACTGAACCTGAATCTTCGAGAGGTGATTATGAAGAAATTATTGAAATGGCGGAGCGCCGATTTTATCTACCCCATCTCCGACTCCAAAAGGGTTAGTCCATTACATGTGATGCCCAAGAAGACGAGAATCACTACAATTGTGAGTGAGTCTGGAGAGGAGATAGCTACCCGGGTACCCACTTCTTGGAGGGTCTGTGTGGACTACAGATGATTGAATGAGGCCACCAAGAAGGATCATTTCTCGTTGCCTTTTATTGATCAGATTATAGAAAGGCTAGCCAGGAAGAGTCACTAATGCTTTCTTGATAGGTACTTCGATTACAATCAGGTGTCCATAACACCTGAGGACGAGGATAAAACGACATTCACTTGTCTGTTTGAGACTTATGCTTTCAGACGGATGCCCTTTGGTCTATGTAACGCCCCGACAACATTATAAAGGTGCATGTTGTCCATATCCTTGGACATGGTGGGTGACTATTAAAGTCTTCATGGATGATTTTTTAGTCTACGATGATGGGTTTGATGCTTGTCTTGATTACCTAGACTGTGTCCTTCAGCGATGCATAGAGATCCATATTGTCTTATCTTGGGAGAAGAGTCACATCATGTTAACTAAGGGGACGGTGCTTGGTCATATCATCTCTAACAGGGACATGAAGGTTGATCCGACGAAGGTGGATATCATTAGGAAACTCAATCCATCGTCCAACTTGCGGCAGTTATGGTCTTTTCTAGGGGCATGTCAGTTTCTCGCGATGTTTCATTCACGACTTCAGTAGGATTGCCTGACCGTTGACTAATCTGTTGACCAAAGACACTGAGTTCATTGTAGATGATGTGTCTTACGTCATTTGAGACTCTCAAGAGCTTAGTTGTTGAGGCTCCTATCCTTTAGCCGCCTGATTGGTCTCTCCCATTCGAGATCATGACGGATGCCTCCGATTTTACCATAGGGGCCGTGCTAGGACAGAGGAGGGATGGAGTAGCATTTGTCATTCACTACGCTAGACGTTCAGATCGTATGATCTTGGATCCAAAGTGACTATCTTTACAGATCATACCACCATCAGGTACCTCATGGCTAAGAAGTATGTCAAAGAAAGACTTACTAGATAGATCCTTCTACTCCAAGAGTTTAATATTGAGATTAAGGATAAATCTGGAGTCAAGAATGTGGTGGCAGATCATCTCTCCTGTTTAGAAAATCTTGAGGAATCCTAGCAGATTTATCCTTTTTTAGAGACATTCCTAGATGAGGCGATCCTTTTTATCGCTTCTCTCCCATGGTACGCCGACATTGTGAAATATCTTGTTGCCAAGAAAGTTCCACAAGGTTGGCCTGGGCAGCGAATTGAGGCCTTCCTTACGATGTCCATGTCCTACCATTGGGTGGATCCCATCCTTTATCATGAAGGAGGGGATGGTGTCTGGCGTCGGTACATTCCTCAGGGGGAGCACCACAACATCCTCACATACTACCACAAGCTTGAGGCAGTGGGACATCATTCTGGGTGGAGAACAACACAGAAAAAGCTTCAATCCAACCTATGGTGGCCTACCCTCTTCAAGGATTCTGATGAATTCATGAAGAGGAATACTGACTGTCAGAGGATGGGCACTTGTGGACAGCGTGATATGATGCTGATGCATCCCATTCACTTCTGTGAGGTTTTTGATACATGGGACATTGATTTCAAGGGTCCATTCCCTAAGAGTAAGGTATTGGAGTACATTTTGTTAGCTGTTAATTATGTAAGTCGTTTGGGTTGAGGCCATACCTACCCAAACCGCAGATGCTAAGACTGTTTGCAAATTTTTGAGGAAGAATATCATTTCATGGTTTGTGGTGCCTTGATGAAACTCAGATTCACCACTCTAAATCTCATTAATTAATCTCAAATCCCTCAAAATCATTAGCACTTCTCCATTTATTCCACATAATTATCATTCATGCATGTTTTGATAAGAATTGTATTTTATCCATTATTTCTGTACAAAATAAGAAGCCAAAAATCCCAGCCAAAATTGGTTGTAAATAGCCTAACTTCCTCAATTTTTAACTTATTCACTCAACCTATGAATAACACAAAACTACATTCACGGTGTACATATCACTAACAAGAATAAAATACAAAAAAAATCACTAAACCAAATAAGTGGACCAAAAACCCAAACCCTAGTTTCAAGATTCCCGGACTAAAACTCTCATATCTCCCCCATCCAATGTCTGATTTGAACCTACTAACTTTTGAACTAATATACATTTAATTACCTTCAAAACAAGACCAAGTTCAAGTGAATCGGAGCTCGTATGTGAAAGTTGGGTTTTGGGCCTCTTTTGTAATATTTGTATTTTAGCGGTTTTTGACCTATTATTTTATGTACATATTTAACCTATTTTAGATTATTTCTTTTTCATTTGTCTTCTTTGATAAACATTTTATTAAAATACGCAAAAATACAAATCTAAATTGAGCTTGAAATCAAAGAAACAAATTGGGTCCGAGTCTTTACTAACCACCTATACAATTTTGGTCTTTTATGTTTTATTTTGTTTCTTCTTTTTCTTAATTAATAAAAATAAAAAACAGATTAATGTGTAAATATTTATTTCTAATTTTATCATATTTTTTATTGATTTTTTATCTAGTTTAAAAATGACATAAAAATTACAAAACCCAAAAAATCCAGATATTCTATGTACACGGGATACCTGAAAAATATCACTTTGTGCAATTGACCGATTTTGGTTTTGATGTCTTCATGAAAGTTGTAGACCTTATCGAGACGAGCAATTTTTGTAAAGGAACTTTTTCGATTCAAGGCTGTTTACTATTTATTTTGGATTTTACAAAGTATTTATTTTTCGATTTTTTGTGGTGCTGACACATGGCGCTCCTGGAGCCGCTACGTATCAACCATTTTTGGGGTTTTTATATTCGTTTTTGTAAAAAACAAAAATTTTAAAAAATTAAAAAATTAAAAAGAACTCACGTGCGAGGCACGCGCCTCCTGCGCATGTGCCTCCTGCGCACGTGCCGCGCATGTGCACCGCCTGGACCCCATCTCTCTCATGCTGCCACGTGCATCCTGCTGGGCCATCCGATCTTCGGTTGATCGGACGACCCACAAGTCACTTGCCTCCTCCGTCATCTTCTACCTTCTCGATTCGGCCGCCGCCACCCTGCTCTGTGATCTGTGCCGCGATTCTCGGCCACCTTCCATAGCCGCCCCGATCGCCGTACTTCCCCGATCTTGAGTATCTATCCTCATCTCAGATATCTTTCCCTCTTCACCTTCTCGAATCGCCCCTCAAATCTCAAAACCCCAGATCTCAAATCTTCATCAACCATCTTTTCCTTCTCCGGCGAAGACACCAACTCCTCCTATTTAAAAACGCCTCCCTCCGCCCGTTCCATTATCCGTCGATTGCAGCTTTGTCCACCTCGCAGCGGTTACAGCACCGGCGAGCCACCTTCGTGTCAAAATCCGAGGGTCTACCGGCCCTCGTTGCAGCTCACAGCGACCTCCCTCGCCGCCTCTGCCTCCACTCCGGGTAACACCATAGAGCCAACGACGCCCACAACTTCGACGTTCATCTCCGCAAGCTCCACCAACCGCCTACATCATCTCCGATGTTCATCGACAACCTCCAGCAACTGCAGCTTCGACGTCAACACTTCGCCGCCACGCCTCACCTTCCCCGCTGTGTCCGCCGTGCCAGGGGGCTATCCAAAAGCCCAGACGACCCCCCCCAGCGGACCACCAGCTTCCTTCAATCATCGCTCCACCGTCATAAACGACCGCTAGTCCAGCCCTCCTCCGATTCTCGCGCTCCACGACCACCGGAGGACCACGACCATCCACCAGCCGCTCCGCTTCTCCGTCCCGCGTCGGTAGGGCTCCAGCTCTGAAACCCCCACGCACGTGCAAGGCACGTGCGTCTGGGGGACATCAACCATTGTCACCATGGGTCACGTGCTGCTCACGTGACCCGCTTGGAGAAATTTCAAGTCCGCCCCTCGGAAATTGAAGTATTGACACAGCAGGCCACCGACTAGAGGGCACGTGCCACACACGTGCCCCTTTGGCAAAATTGCAACATTTCCCCTGGTTATCGGTAATTGCACCTAGGTCGCCCTTTGCATTTTCATATTTATTTTAATTATTTATTTTGCAGAAATACCTCTGTCTTTCCCCATTGTTTGGACCTCTACATTGCATTATTTAATCATCCAAAAATAGTATTTCGTTCCTCAATTAATTCTCTACATGTTGACATATTTTATACATTTTTGTGATCAATGATTAATTAATTATTAATTGTTTTGTGGAAAATTACATATTTTGCCCATCTTGTGCTTTGAAAATTGTCATTGATTAACCGTTGCTTTAAAAATTCCAGAAAAACCGCAGTTTGTAGAATTAATTGTGATTAACATTTTGCCCAAAAAGAATATCATTTGCTTGCATAATTTGTCCTGTAAAAATCATTTTGCATTTTTCAATATTTGATTTTTAATAGGTATTTAGTCTTGTATTTTTGAGGTTTAGAATTTTTTTGAGATCCATTATCTAGTGATAGATCTTAGATAATTTTATCTCTTGAAAATAATTAGGTTTAATATTTATTATAATTAAATATTGAAATTCATTTTGTTTGCATTTAAAAATTCATAAAAAATCATTTGCATCCAAAAATTCCAAAAAAATATAGTGCATTCATTTCATCATATTTTGCATTGTGGCCAAGTTTCAAATTTTTCGAACATCGTTTAAGCGTAATTTAATTTTAGTCCCTAAAATAGGCCAAAATTGCATTTTTGCAACCTTAATTGCATTAAAAATTATAAAAAAAGATCGCCTTGAAAACCACGCACGAATGTTGATTGACATAATTTTAGGTTGTTTTTTTGCCTCCTTGTATTCCACCTTGGGATTTGCCCAAGTAAAATAAGCATAAAACCACGTGATTAAAAATTAAATAAATAATTGAGGTTATTTTCTCGATCGATTCCGATTGCCGCCTACAACGAAACGACATATTATATTTTTAGCAAACGAAAATACACAACATACATATATTTTAAAAAGTGCAAAAATGGACTCGTCAGATGGCACCGTTGCCAGGGAGGCAAACAACTTAGTTTTTTGTCTGAAATATTTTTGTTCGGTTTTCCGCATTCGGGTAGTCTGACCTCCGAATTTTTTATTGTAAATCTCATTTTTTTCCTGCATTTATTTTATTTTCAGCATTTATTTTATGTTCAGCATTTATTTTTCTTATTTGTGATTTATTTTTTTAGTCACTCTCTTACACCATCTTTCTTATTTTTCTTGCAAGGCACCCGACGTACGGTTTTTCTAGAACCGACGCTTCTTCACCAACTTCCGAAAAAAGCCACGAGTAATTTAAGATCAAGTCGAGTTGTGAGAGAGCGTAGAGTCTAGGATTTTATTTTCTGTAATTTTTAATTTCTGTAATTAATTTCTCATTTATAGCGGTGTCCGTTTGGACTCTCGCATGTGTAAAAAGACCTTGAACTCTTTATCTGGTGTGTCGTGGCCTGTTTCACTCTCCAGTGAGGGTGGGGCCCAACTTGAGTGGCGATTAGGATAGACCTGCACATACGGCTCTTAGAGCATTTTAATTTTTGATTATGCTCGTAGGACCTAAAACTACACTTCACTTTAATCTATACGTACTTCTTTCAATTTAGCCAAATTCAACTCAATTCTTACCCGCTAATAGAACTTTCTGCTATGTGCAGTTTTTCATCGGCTTGCATTCATTTAGATTAATTTTTCAATTTCTGTATAGCATCCAACATGGAGATTGCGAGGATTCACTGTAAGTCTTCTAACTAAGCATACATCATCGTTTTTCACGTGCATCATCTTTTCCCGAATTTCTCCCTCTTGTTTTGTCACTTAATTTTAAAAGGAAATTGGGATAGATGGTAGACGTGTATTTCTACTTATTTAATTCTTGAGTGACCGCCTAATTAAATTTTGGACTACTAAATATAGCCGATTTCAAATTAACCCATAAAATCAACAATTTTTATGGGAGAGCATCCCCAACCTTTGATTCTTTTATTTTTCTGAGTGAGCGAGAGACGACTCTTAAGGCTTGAGTCCAAACCCGGATTTTCATATTGACTACTGATTCTACCAAAAATGATTAGCTACTTCTCAGTGAGGATCTACGGGTAGCCGGTAAATGATCCAGATTTCCTTAGCAGAGTGGATGGTTTAGAGGACACTGCACAAGGCTCCATCCTCAAGTAATGGGTAGCCATTCTACGGTCCGTACTTACTCCCATACTGGCTGAAAGTAGGTGCAACTAGTCGTAAGAATTCGGGCCAGTCAGTAGGAAAATTTCCGGCACCTAACAACTCGCTAAATTCTTTCCAATATTGTCTTATCACCAATTAAAATTAAAAAGATAATAGCTGAACTCTTACGACTTCATTGTGTAAGTTGGTAAACCTGGGGTTTGATTTGTGTTTGCATTGGCGTACATGAACCGATATCAAAGATCAAAAGGCACACATTTGATAAAATTTCTTTTGACTATCCCATGCAATCACACCGAGATCAACCACGATGATTCATCATCATCATCAACCTCCTTTGATAAACACAGGATAATGGTCCAAGCACCCATCTGATCTCTATTATGAAAATGAATTTGTCTCAGTTTGGTCCAAAATCAACTAAATCCCTTTTCTTTCAATCCTCTAACATTTGAAAGAGACTCCGACTCTCGGATGAATCCATTGAATTCCAAGCCATTCTACTCGAATCATTCAACCATACACGAGCTAATTACCATCATGGACTGAACCCATCTTATTCTCGGTTCTCGCTGATGAACTATTTCAAGATCAAAGTACCTTTGAGTCTCATGACTGTGCCGGAGAAACCAAATCCACCATATGGAGAGGCCCACACTTATTGATCATCAGAGTTGGATTGACCGTGGCGATCAAATCCCTATTGACCAACCTGAATACCACTCCTTCGACCAACCTACACATACAGAGGACCAAATGGATGATATCGACACATCATCCTGTATGACTCCATTATTTGAGGATTACAATCAATCATGACCATGGAAATAGACTCTACTAAAAGCAGGATTACATGCCCGAGTCACGTCATGTTGAGTACGAGACCTACACATTCTCGCAAAATCCTTCCACTGAGAAGCCTCCTTCCATAATTTTTGAGGAGAAATTTTCTAAAAATAATGATCATATATCAGATATTCCAAGAAACTCCTCTTAGCGCATATAGGAAAATGGAAGTTAAATCTCAAACGCAAAAACACACACCGACTGCTCCCATGATTGATCATGAACATGATCTTGAGGATGATATTTCGAGGATAAATAAGAGATTCGAATTAACAGAGGATGGATTTTAAAAATTTGCTGACCGATTAATTTGACTCTTTGGAAGCTCGGACATACAAATGAATGAGGAAAAGATTGGATCTCATGTTGACAATTTTGAAGATATTCAGAAACCTAGGGACGATTCTGACATCACTTCTACATATTATTCCCCTAGAAATGACTATGCATCTGACTCCTTCTCGGAACATCAAAAACCCTACTCATCTACGGAAGACACCACCACACCACACAGAAAATACCAAAAAAATTGGAATATTCAAAAACACCCAAAAATCTAAAATCCTAAAAAATACATAAAAATAGAAACTGAAGAAGATATGAAGAATTTGGATCCTGCTTTACGGGAAGCACTGGAGAAAAGATTGATTTTTGAACTTCTCTTTATAAAGGCCATTGAACACTTCCCCGACCATAAAGGATTTGTAATAGATAAATTAATGACGAAAAAGTCCGGTAGGATTAGAACAAAGACTGAAAGACATATCTTGTCAATGGCCTCCTCTTTGGTGTTGAGGAGAAAAACCAAGAGCCGCTTAGTGAATAAGTTGCCCAGATTTTACTGTATAATCAAAGACACAATTTTCATCCATGCTAGAGTTGATAACGATTCACCGATCAATATCCTCCTGACCTCTATATTTTACGAACTCAAACTCAAACCGATAAGGAAGATACAAGAGACTGTTCAATTGATTGACCAATCAATAAAGCGACCGAGAGGAATTATTTCGATCATCATGGCATTCCAAGGTGCTCCACTCAAAGTAGACTTCACGATCGTTAATATTGAGCATCAAGGAGAATTCACCCAGTCTACAATTATTCTTGGAAAGCCATTCTTAGCATTGGCTAAGGCAGTTATTGAGTGTGAGACTCGGGAAATCAATTTTATAGCATAAGAAGAACTTCGATCTCACCCAATCTTTGAGGATTCACGATTTTCTAAGGCAACCCACGAAGTCTCCGACAACCGTAACCATGAAGCGGTAGAAGAGCCCTACCCCACTGCTACACCTGAGATAACGGTTGTTGATGAGACTACTGGTTTAGAGAATCTTCCCCCTACTCCATTCCCAGCTGCACTTACCATGGAGAATCAAGTATATGAATCCTATGATCCGGAGACTTATGCATGGTCGCACCCTGGGTCAACCTATTCTGACTACATGGATTACATCAACTCGATAGAGGAATGGTCCAATGTCAAATCAATTGAGAACGAACATGCAGAGACTCTCTCTAGTATTTCAATTCCCGTGGATCTTAAAATAGAAGAATGTTTCTTATATGATCTTGAGACATATGCATGGTCGCACCCAGGGGCAACCTACTCTGAATATCTTGACCAAACCATCCCAAATCAAGAGTGCACCAGTATTATGAAGACTAAGAACAAACAAGCAGGCCGAACAACGACCAAGGAGAAGAATTCCAATGGTTATTCATCTGGATACTCAAGTGGACCGACACCTTTACGAAGCAAAATGAAAGTCACCTTTGACCTTCCGAAATAAGTATCAGTTGATGGTCCCTCATCAGGTCCGGAAAAGGTAATCTACATGAGTGAGGTCATCTCGGCAGCTCTAAAACCATATCTTCGCAAGGATCCAAACTTCAATTCCCGTTGGACAGCTCCCGTTCCTCACTATTATTCATCCAAAGCTGATGCTCATGCCCTCGTCAAGTACACTGGAATTATTTCTTATGAGCTGACTGAGACTGGTGCTTCAGAGTATTCATCTTAGGACAAACCGCTTGATCCCAAGAAGGAACGAATTCTGAGAAAATAGCTGAAGAAACAAAAAGACAAGAATATCTGTAGTGTGTCCACTTTCAAATACTATTCCTCTGAGGATAACTCTGATGATGGTTACCTTTCACCTGACTCATACGCTTCATCTACTATCCATCATTACTTTTCTGAGGACAACACTGATACTATTTGGGAATCATATGCTTCATCTCCATCTCGTCATTACGATCTCCCACCACAGGCTCACAAAAAGATCAGCCGAAAACCGCCTTAATCATCGGCTACCCACCCTCCCTACCGACCACTTCGGTCTCCTTGCACAGATTCTTCCTCTACTTAGGCCAAGGCCTAAGTAAAGTGGGGACCGATGCCATATGTACATACCATCCTTCCCATCCCATGATCACCTCATTTCCACCCTTCTTCTATACTTGGGCTGACTAGAGCCTAAATATAGGGGGAACCGACACCCATCTGTATATACTCTCCTCATTCCCATATCCCGACCACTTAATCTCCGCTCTTCTTCTATACTTAGACTGTTCACAGCCTAAGTATAGGGGGCAGACAATGTATATTGTTCTCTCAGTCTCTTACGCTTAGCCCGAGCTATGTCTTCTTTCCGCTTCTTGTGCTCTGAGGACACAACACGCGCTAAGTATAGAGGGGTCTGTATATATACTGTGTATATATTTTACCCATATCTCGTACTTTCATGTAAGTCTATATGTATTTACGGGGTGGGTAATTAATTTGAAAAAAGAGGAAAAAAACAAAAAGAAAAAGAGTTTTGCTCCTAACTGTGTCCAACCCAAAAGTTTTAAAAAAATGGCTTCTTATTCATTTTTGCATGAAAAAATTCCTTGCATATAAAATTGCATAAAAAATCACACAAAAAATGTTTCTGCATTTCACACACCTGCACTTCATCCAGCATTTCATTCATTTGCATATGTGAAAAGTCTTTGGGTTCTGAACCAAGTTATGAGAAGAAATCAAGAGTGGTCTAGACTTGACCTTAATCCACTTAATTTTCAGAGAAAATTCACCGAGAAATAGGATTTTAGAAGCTTTAAGTCTTTGACTTAATTCTTTAAGTTCCACATGACAATGTGCAGTGTTTGACTCTTAGTGCCTAACCTGGTCTCTTCATTCTGGGTACAACTCTGGAATAGGGAATTATTTTGTACTCTCGCACTATGCACTTAGCTCAACTCAGAAGGGATGTTGGAAGACTATGTGAGTTTCTTTTCTGGTAGCGTGAAATCTAAAGACCGGAGTACGGGTTGAAATAAAGCTTTGGAAAAGGGATGGACGGCTGGGCATAATTTTTTCTAAGACCCCAAAACATGTACGAAAAAAGATTCTATATCCGTAGGGGCACAACAAGATCCAAGCGAAACCACCAAAAATCTAAACACAAAGAAGCAACTAAAAAATAAATATCTAACCAAAAAGGTCCAAGCTTCAAGAAAACTTACAGATCTTGGTGGAGATTCGGCTACACTGGCCAGCTTCACAAGGAGAGGTGACTACATTGGCCACCCTCCAGTCCTTTTCTCCTTCTTCTAACTTCTCCCCCAATTCGATTGTGAACACAACGCGACAGACCTTAGAAGGAAATACTTGACTCCCCGAGGACGAGTTACTGGAGAGGAGGTTTGCATGGTAGTCCTGCATTTTGGATGGGAAGAGCTAAAATCTTTCACACACATGAGTCGATTATTCAATGTTCATAGGGTATGCTTTGGGAACAGGATTGATCTAAGATGACTTCTGAGCCGAAACTGTGATAATGATGAGTAGAACTTGAAGGCTGTTGATTTTAAAATTCTAAGTCTCACAGAAGTTCCGCCACACTATTAATCCAAAGGTTGGGTTTAGATTCATTTTCACCTTCAGTTCATGGTCTTGGTATGGAACCCAATCTCATTTCACCTCATGGCATTTCTTTTTGATGCTGAGGGGCGAGCATGGTTTAAATATAGGGGGATGTTTAATCTCAGATTCATCACTCTAAATCTCATTAATTAAGCTCAAATCCCTCAAAATCATTGGCATTTCTCCATTTATTCTGCATAATTAGCATTCATGCATGTTTTGATAAGAATTGCATTTTATCCATTATTTCTGCACAAATAAGAAGCCAAAAATCCCAAACAAAATTGACATGTAAATATCGTAACTTCCCCGATTTTTAATTAATTCATGCTAACTCCGAATAACACAAAACCACCTCCACTATATACATATCACTAACAAGAATAAAATACAAAAAAATCGCTAACCCAAATAAGTGGACCAAGAAACCCAAACCCTAGTTTCAGGATTCCCGGACTAAAACTCTCACATCTCCCCCATCCAATGTCTGATTTGATCCTACTCACTTTTGAACTAATATACATTCAATTACCTTCAAAACAAGACCAAGTTCAAGTGAATCGGAGCTCGTATGTGAAAGTTGGGTTTTGGGCCTCTTTTGTACATTTTGTATTTTAGCGATTTTTGACATATTATTTTATGTACATAATCAACCTATTTTAGATTATTTCTTTTTCATTTGTCTTATTTGATAAAAGTTTTATTAAAATGCGCAAAAATCCAAATTGAGCTGAAATCAAAGAAACAAATTGGGTCCGAGTCTTTACTAACTACTTGTACAAATTTCGTCTTTTTCATGTTTGATTTTGTTTCTTCTTTTTCTTAATTAATAAAAAATAGATTAATGTGTAGATATTTATTTCTTATTTTATCATATTTTTCCGGATTTTTTATCTGGTTTAAAAATGACAAAAATTATAAAACCCAAAAAATCCATGTATTCTATGTACATGGGATACCCCAAAAATATCACTTTGTGCAATTGATCGATTTTGATTTTGATTCCTTCATGTAGATCTTATAGAGACGAGCAATCTTCGTGAAGGAACTTTTTCAATTCGAGTCTGTTTACTATTTATTTTGAATTTTACAAAGTATTTAATTTTCAATTTTTTGTGGTGCTGACAAGTGGCAGCTCCTGAAGTCGCCATGTGTCAGCCATTTTTGGGGTTTTTATATTCGTTTTTATAAAAATTAAAAAAATTATAAAAATTAAAGGCGCGTGCCTCGCACGTGCACCGCCTGGACCACATCTCTCTCTTGCTGCCACGTGTTTGTTGGGCCGTCCGATCTTCGATTGATCGGACGACCCAGGAGTCATCTGCCTCCTCCATCATCTTCTACCTTCCCGATTCGGCCGCCGCCACCCTGCTCTGTGATCTCCGCCGCGATTCTCGGCCACCTTCCATAGCCGCCCCAATTGCCATACTTCCCCGATCTCCAGTATCTCGCCTCATCTCTGATCTCTTTCCGTCTTCACCTTCTCGAATCGCCCCTTAAATCTCGAAACCCTAGATCTCAAATCTCCGTCAACCATCTTTTCCTTCGCCACCTCTGCCTCCTCTCCGGGTAACACCATTACGCCAACGACGCCCACGACTTCGACGTTTATCTCTGCAAGCTCCACCAACCACGTCTTTCTCTACGACGTTCATCGACAACCTCCGGCAACCATAGCTTCGACGTCAACACTTCACCGCCACGCCCGCCGTCCCTGCCGTGTCTGCCGTGCCATGGGGCTATCCAGAAGCCCTGACGACCCCACCGCAGCGGACCCCTAGCTTCCTTCCATCATTGCTCCACCATCATAAATGGCTGCCAGTCCAGCCCTCCTCCGACTCTCGCGCTCCGCGACCACCGGAGGACCATGGCCATCCACCAACCGCTCCGCCTATCTGTCCCTCGTCGATCGGGCTCCATCCCCGAGACCCCCACGCACGTGCGAGGCTCATGCGTCGGAGGGACATCAGACAACGTCACCAGGGGTCACGTGCTGCGCACGTGACCCGCTTGGAGAAATTGCATGTCCTCTCTCAGAAATTAAAGTATTCGCACATCAGACCACCGACTAGAGGGCGCGTGCCACATACATGCCCCTCTTGAAAAATTGCAACATTTCCCCCCTATTTATCGTTAATTGCACCTAGGTCCCCTTTGCAATTTTCATATTTATTTTAATTATTTATTTTGCAGAAATACCCCTGTCTTTCCCCATTGTTCTGGACCTCTATATTGCATTATTTAATTATCCAAAAATAGTATTTTGTTCCTCATCTAATTCTCTACATGTTGACATTTTGTATGAATTTTTGTGATCAATGGTTAATTAATTATTAATTGTTTTGTGAAAAAATGCATATTTTGCCCATCTTGTGCTCTGAAAATTGTCATTGATTAACCGTTGCTCTAAGAATTCCCTAAAATCATAGTTTGTAGAATTAATTGTGGTTAACATTTTGCCAAAAAGAATCGCATTTGCATGCATAGTTTGCGATGTAAAAATCATTTTGCATATTTCAATATTTGATTTTTAATATGTATTGAATCTTGTATTTTCGAGGTTTAGGATTTTTTTGAGATCCATTACCTAGTGATAGATCTTAGATAATTTTATCCCTTGAAAATAATTAGGTTTAATATTTATTATAATTAAATATTGAAATTCATTTTGTTTGCATTTAAAAATTCATAAAAAATTCATTTGCATCCAAAAATTCAAAAAAAAATACAGCCCATTCATTTCATCAAATTTTGTATTGTGGCCAAGTTTCAAATTTTTCAGACATCGTTTAAGCGTAATTTACATTTTAGTACCTAAAATAGGTTAAAATTGCATTTTTGCATCTTTAATTGCATTAAAAATTACAAGAAAAGATCTCCTCAACACGCTCGAATTTTGATAGACATAATTCTAGGTTGTTCCTTTGCCTCTTTGTGTTTGACCTTGGGACTTTCCCAAGTAAAATAAACATAAAACCTTGCGATTAAAAATTAAATAAATAATTGTGTTTATTTTCTTGAACGATTCCGATTGCCGCCTACAATGAAACGATATATTATATTTTTAGCAAACAAAAATACACGACATACATACATTTTAAAAAGCGCAAAAACGGACTCGTCATGCCTAGAGTATTGATATCTGACGAGGGTCTCACTTTATCAACGACAAGGTAAAGGCCCTTGCTAACGAGTTCAGTATAGACCATCGAGTTGCTACTCCATATCATCCTCAAACTAATGATCTTGCTGAAGTATCGAACAAGGAGATCAAGACGATATTGGAAAAGGCAGTCTGCCCAGATCGAAAATATCGGTCACAGCATTTGGACTCGATCTTGTGGGCATATTGGTTTTCCTTCAAGAGTCCTTTGGATACATCTCCCTTTCGTCTAGTTTGTGGCAA
The DNA here is from genome assembly GCA_037367405.1 of Ottelia alismoides. Classification (NCBI taxonomy): domain Eukaryota; kingdom Viridiplantae; phylum Streptophyta; class Magnoliopsida; order Alismatales; family Hydrocharitaceae; genus Ottelia; species Ottelia alismoides. The sequence continues at coordinate 593,890 of JAZKJV010009016.1, forward strand.
GCCATGCCATTTACGTGTTGATATTAAGCATAAGTCACTATGGGTTATCACTGAGATATTATTGGATCCAGAGAGTATAGGAGATCAAAAAAAGGTCGAATTAGCAGCCCTGGAGGAGTTTAGAGACACAACCTTTTCAAGCAGCCTATAGTATAAGGAGTGAGTGATGATATGGCATGATTCTTATATCAGCCATACGTAGTTTGAGCCAGATCAAAGAGTATGGTTGTTTGATGCCAGACTTAGATTATTTCCAGAGAAATTACAGAGTAAATGGAAAGGACCCAAACCTCGTTCGAAAGGTGCATGACAATGGTTGTATCGACATATTTGAGATGTCATCTGAGCCCACCATTCGTGTTAATGGTCAGCATCTCAAACCATATCTATATCATGAGCCGTTGATCGTTGACATCGCCCCGATTCATTTTGCATGAGATGTGGTCTTTGACTCACATCATTTGCATCTCATGCTTGATTATCACTTCCTTCCCCAATGTATATATCCAGATGTCCATATCATTTCATTCTTTAGTATAACACCCCATCTGCATCCAGTGATTATGATATACTGAGGGTGTACTTTACCCTAAGTATGGGGGGGGGCCTCAACTCCTCCTTCCAACCGAAAGGAGCTCCTTTCACCGGCTCTGGCTCCTGACTTTCGAGTTGATTCTTTTTACCTCTGTTTTGCCACCTATGCCTAGGGATATTTTACCCTAAGAATAGGGGAGGTAGACTCTATACATCCTTTCACTCGGTTTTCCTGTTGTGTACAATATCCTATACTTAGGATTACTTGATCCTAAGTATAGGGGGATCACTGAGACCTACTTATTCTATTCTTTTATTCGTCATTGTAGTGTAGTATGCCTTTTCACTTCCCTATACTAAGCATGAGTTATGTCTTCTTCATCGCTCTTTGATCACTCTGAGGACATCGTTCGAGTTATGTATAGGGGGGTGTCATATATATTACATATATACTTTAGACATAACTTGTACTTTGTGTGAGGGTGTTAATAAATAAAAATGGCTAAAAACCATAACCTAAAAATCACAAAATTTTAAAATATTTCTTGTACATAAAACCCTTTCTTGCACAAACATAGCTATTTATAAAAATTATTTTTGTACAAATGTTTGTAAAAAATGATTTCCTTGTGAAATATTTGTAAATATTTTGGTATCAAACTTATGTATTTAGTACAAAATTTTTGTGAAATGTTGTGTGAATATTTGTAAATAGCTTGCAAAGCTTCTGCATTCATTCATACATTCAAACATTTTCAAAAATTTTCTACACAATTTCAAAAACTTTTCCTAAAATATTTTAGTAAATATTTATATATTCTTCTGAATCATAGTTGACATTCAAACTAGTTTGGAATTAAATTGGAGAATGGAGCTTGGTTAAGACCTTAATCCACTTAATTCAAAGAGGGACCTTGTAGGATTTGGGGTTAAGAATTTTCAGGTTTATTGATGACTTAATTCTTTGAGTCCACTTGGCTATGTTCACATATCATCTTGATGAGCCTAAGTAGAACACTTAGCAACACAAACATGACTCTCACAGACAATGGCTTTACTTGCACCAGCACCTTACTGATGAATACCCATTCATCACTCTTTATTCTTTTATTTTAGCTACAAAACCCTTGCAAAACATGATGTATATGTGTGTAAAAAGAATAAATTATCAAAATTCATGCATTGTGTAAATAATAAAAATTAGCATGTTTTTGTGCATAAATAAAAGAATAAAGAAATAAAAGAAAAAGAGGGAAATATTTAGAATAAATATTGAGCGACCTAATCTCAAGGGAGGGCTCAGCATGGGCCTGACCGCAAAAGAATCCAAGTAGAGGGAGATAGGGGAGCTCATGCATGTACATGTACCTATGTAAATAAATAAAAATTATTTTCCTATAAATAAAAATGTGTGTTTATTTATTTGTATATATTTGAAAATATAAAATTAAAATAAAAATGGGAAAAATAAAAGAAAAATAACAAGAAATAAAATTCCTTCATCATTGTATATATATACCATGTACAAAGAACTACACATGTATTTATTTTTACCTTGTAAATAATTAATAAAAGTCTAACAAATGTATTTTCAAATTCCACATTCCATGATGTAAATAAATAAAATAAAAATTAGAAAAATAAAAATAAAATAAATAGGAATAAAATAAAAATCCAAATTCACATTGTATATCTACCGTGTAAAAATATGTATATACCTATGTAAATAATTAATAAAAATAAAATAAAAATACCCTATTACTCCACATTTTATTCTATAAATAACTAAAATATAAAATTGGAATAAATGTATAAAAATAAATAATTAAAAATAAAAAATACATATGTATATAAATGTATATAATAATAATATTTTGTAAATACGTAAATTATATTTCAAAAAAATAAATAAAAATCACTAAAAATTATTTGAAAATAAATAAACATTTTTCATGTTTTAGGTTTTTCAAAAATAAGTCGTTTATTATTTTTAGATGAATTTCCAAGTATTTAATAAAAGCTGGCCTGTGATTGGTCCACGGGGGATTGTTGACCCCCGGTCAACTCTCCCCCCTGGACCAGTCAACCCGGATTTGTGCGTCCGACCCGACTTCTCACAATTATCCCTGCCAGATCCGAGCTCCATTTATCCAAACCCCAGGTCCTAATTATCCCTGATACATCCAAGATCCACGCCGGAGCATCCGCATAGGGATCCATGCTTCACGGAACCCTGCCCGACCCCATCTTCTCAGACCTGCAGTGGTATTTAGCCCAACCTCCGCCGTACATTCTTACTCATCCTTGGCACTGCTCCTTCATCCCAGGACCTCCATCTCCTTCCATTGAGTGACAGCTTTGCGAGGGTGGTGTCGAAGAGAGGAGAGGACGCCAATAGCCATCGATCCGGCGACGTCTGCTGCCGTGCGCCGTCGCGAGGTGCGCCCAACCTCGGAACTCGACGCTTCCTCAAGGCTAGGACACCCAGAGCTCCGCAAGCTCATCCCCAGTCGATTGCATCCGCCAGGTAGACCCGATTCCCCTTGGTTTCCTTTAATTTCATCTTACGCCCAATTCGCTCCGTCGCCGTCTCCGATCGATTCCACCTGCTTCGATCATCATTCCACTCATATGACCCGACCATCACGACCACGAGACCTCTCTCCACCTTCTGCACCCACGCACCCACCTTGGCTCGCCCCGGAGCCAAGGCCCGACCTCCACCGTCGTCGCCTCGCCGGAGGTCTTCCATTCTGACGCACCCGACCATCATTTCGCCCCTAAACGGGTTGAGGCAGTTTGCCCTCAACCCAAGAAGGTTCTTAGGCCGTTTTGCAGGTGAATGCAATCCATCTGAGGGTCGCGTCATTCGAGCCCAGGAGCTTTGCTCCGACATCGCCGGGCCGCTCCGGTGGTCTCCGGTCTTATCGGAGGTGTCCTTCAGTTGTGGAGCACCTTGGCGAACACGTTCCACCTTCCAGAAGCTCCAGAGGAGGTCCTCAGTGCGCATAGGAGGCCGACGAAGTTCACCGGCGTTGAGTTCTTGGAGGACCCTCCTCCACCGTCCGTTCCGCCTCGAAGCTCCAGATTTAATCCAGACCATCTATTTGAGGAGCAGCCGCCCACAGCCCGATCCTTCTGAGGCGAGATCGTGACCGTTGATCCAGACGAAGGGCTGCCCTTGCTCCAGCATCGTCAGATCAGCCACGTGGCATGACCCCATCCCTCCGATAATAAGGGGTGATTTATACTTAGGCCCCTGTCGCTTTGTTTTTGCAATATAGTCCTGTAAATATTTTAATTAGTTGTTTTTACTTTGGAAAAATTGCATATCAGACCTTTATGTTTCAGACATTTGCATTTTAGTCCTTATTATTGTGGACCACGTGCATCGACACGTGAGGTTGTGGTGGATTTGCATATTTTATCCTGTGTTCCTTGCTTGTTAATGTTTGCATTTATATAAATAGGAATTACACACATACCCCTCCATGCCTGAAACACGTGCCCTACATGTGATTTGTTGGGAAATTTGCACGAGGGGCCCTGGGGTTTATTTCCTTGTTACTGTTTGGCCCCTAAAATTTGTTTTCTTTACATTTAGGTTTCTGTGCACTGTGAGCCTTTGTTTGATTTACATCAAATAGCAAATTTAACCCAAATCATGTGAAATTTGGACACGTGGCTCCTGCCACTGCGTAAAAATTTCCCTAATTTTTGGGTACATCTTTGAGGCTTTTTATTATTTTTAAAAATTCAAAAACTGTTGTTTTTACTTCTGTCATGTTTAGAAAATCATAAAAAATATAAAAACTCTTTTAAAAATTCTAAAAAAATTAGGATTTGTTAGTTTGTGTGTGTTTGATTTTCTGTGCGTTTTTTTTTATTTTTGGACATACAAAAACCCTAAAAATTGAAAACCATTAAAAACTTATAAAAAATCCAAAAAATGAAAAAACTCCAAAAATAATAAACTCTTTTCCTGAATTTTCCTTATTGTTGCTATTTTTCATAAAAAAGTACCTCCAAGCTGCGAAAGAACCATTTGATATTTTTCATGGGTCTTTGAAGCCTGGCTGGACAGTAGCACACTATTTTTGCCTTCTTTGATTTTTAGAAAATTGTATAAAAATTATAAAAATCTCAAAACTTCACCAAAAACACTAAAAAACCTAAAAAACATAAAAATAGTTTTGTTTGATATTTTGTAGCATTTTTGAGTGTTTAAATAATTTGAGGCGTTTGCTTATTTTTCTCCTTTTCTTATTTTCACCTTTACTTAAAATCCAAAAAAATATAAAAATAATTAAAAACCACCAAAAATACTTGTGTTTTCTTCTTTGACTACTTTGTAGGCTGCAAGACCAATTCGTGCTCCCTGAGTCCGACCCTGGGTGCTACACCAGGCTAATCTCATAGCCAGGGCCACTATTTTTGCTTTTATTGTTTTATCTTGTTGTTTGGTGGTCTGATCTCTTTTTTTCTTGATTGACTGATCTATCTTTGAGATCCGGGTCGCAACGACCCTAGTTCTATTATATTCACCCGAGTCTTGGTGGGATTTCAGTTATCAGAATGGCGCCGTTGCCGGGGAGCACAACTTAGTAGTTACTTTCGATTTTTCCACGGCTTTCTTTTCTGCAGCTTTTTTGTAGATATTTGTATATATTTCCTATCTGATTCATTTACACATTTATCTGGACTGACACACTTTGGTTTCTGCTTTTTGCGAGGGCCCGAGGACTGAGGTGACTTTTTCGGATGCCGAAGCAACCGCGGGATTCAGAAGCGGCTTCCTTTTGTACGAAGCTGCATGAGAGCACGAGGAGAGGAGCCGAAGTTTAGGAGTCACAGAATAGCCGCGAGAAAATAACCGTAGGATAGCCGTAGATTAGCTTAGTTTTATTTCAGCAGAACTATTCTATTTATAATAATACAGGGACCTGGATCGAACTTGGACACTTATCGGATTTCGGAGTCTGTTTCGCCAAGCACCGGTGTGCTCGGGGGACCCCATCGAGTTTTCGTGGTTTCTCACGGTCTTTAACCATCTATTTACTACTTGTATGATTTACGTGGATTTTCAGCCCTAGCTTAGGATTTTTGCTTTTTGGTGACGTAATTAATTAGGATCCAAACACCTAACTGCCTGCATGCACCTATAGTTCGAATAATTGGACCTAATTAATTAATTCAAAAGAAAAAGCCGGCTTATTAGAGCTCTCGTCCACGTGCCTTGAGGAGTCACATACAGTGCGTGCATGATCTGTTGTGGCGGATACCAAGTGACTCCCAAGATAGGACTCCGGACCTAGGCTTGAGTACCCAGCTACCGTTCTTTTCGTGTAGAAATTGCTTTGTTAGGGACGGTTTTTCCGCGTGCATCATATAGGTAGTTTATATTCTGTCATTTATTTTATGCGCGGATCACCCTATATGTAGACTGCTAGAGTCAGGTACGCATCTCTTACTCTGCATGCATCATTGATTCTCGTGCATCAGCTTTTTCGTCTTCTCCCCCTGTTTTGGACTTAAAATAACCAGGAGACCTGAAAAATTCGTTAGGCATTGTTTGTTATTGAAAAATATCTAAAAAAAATCAAAACCATAAAATTGGGACTGCTAATCCAACTTGACCCTGAAAGACACTCCACTTAAATTTGTCTTGGGGAGAGCAACCCCCTCATTGTCTGGTTTGCATGCGCGAGAGAGTGACCCGCACACTAGGCTAGAGCCATATCCGAGCCCCGATCAGACTACTGACCTTTTATACGGGACAGTCTTTTCGGCGGATTGGATTCCCAATAGGTCACGTAACCGCTCTGCTATCTTGACTTAATCACCTAATAAAAACTGACAAGATAATTGACCGAACTCTTACGGTCTTCAGCTCGCATTGAGTAGGTGAATCCGGGGTTCTGTTTGCTCATCATAGTTGTTTCCAGATCCCATCCGCCCGACTCGCCAGATCAAGATGATGGGCAGGAGGTCCCTTAGGCAGCCTCTGGCTGCACTGCTTTTCAGCACTCCCGCCCGTCCATCTAGGTTGGTTCGTGAGAACCCAGACCCGCTCTCCGAACCCGAGTTCGACTCTGCCCTGTTCCCCCTTGACCATCCTTCTACCACTCCTGAGACACGAGTGCCAGATGCGAGAAAGCAGACAGATGATTTATCGGCACCTGAGTTTGGGTCTTTTGCCTTTGCAGAGATCATGGCCGGCAGCAGCGATGACCGCACTGGAGGCCCCCGAGCAGAGCAGACATATGTCCTGGAGCAGGATGTGATCAACAACACCCTGATCGCCTCCCTTGAGATAGTGCAGCAGCAGTTGAGGGATCAGGGTGCATTCATGACAGAGATGAGGAGAGAGATGGAGCAGATGAGAGCGGACCGGGAGGAGCGCGGGCCCAGAGACGGACCGAGGATACTCGATGGTGCGGCAGCAGCTGCAGAAGCCGCAGCAGCAGCAGATCCGTCGAGACCGATGCGGGAGTTGCACAACCCCAGATCGACTTTGACGCATCGTTAGGTCGTACTACCAGATCGTGGGGGATTTCAGGTTCCCCCGAACACACTTCAGCTTCTACCCTGATTCAATGGGCTCGCCACTGAGGAGCCCCATCTTCATCTCCAGGAGTTCGAGATGATCTGCAGCACCGTCCACGACCGTCAGGTGGACGAGGATACCATCAAGATGATTGCTTTTCCTTTCTCCAAGGCAGACAGAGCAACCAACTGGCTGAAGCACTTAGGGAGATTTGTGTACACCTGGGAGCAGCTCCGCATCGAGTACTTGAACAAGTACTAGCCACTCGGGCGGACGAATGCAGCGAGGGCCCTGATCAGCAACTTCTCCATGCTCCCCAACGAGCAGTTTCACAAGGCATGGGAGAGGTTTAGAGAGCTTACCGACAGACGCCCGCACCATGATATCTCGAAGCCGAACCTTGTTCAGAGCTTCTTTTGCAGGTTGACACCAGAGCTGCAGGGCCTGGTGAACGCTTCTTGTGGCGGGTCCTACTTTGCAAAGGATCATGATCAGGTCTGGGCCATCTACGAGGAGATGGACGAGAACTATACAATGATGTCCTAGAACAGACTCTACACTCAGGGACACCCTCAGCCACAGACCGTGCAGTATTAGAGGATAGCACGGGTCAACACCGGTCCTTCTACTTCATCAGCGGCAGCTGCATAGGCCGAGTCCACAGCTGTCGACATGGGCATTATCAGCGAGAAGCTGGATCAGATGGAGATTTTAGAGAAGAAGTAGTGCCAGAGCATATCGTAGATGGATCAGATGGCACAGACGCTGAGTGACCTGAAGACACAGATCATCTATCTCCAGGAGGCACAGACGGCTTCTCAGCCCCGTCTTCAGTCACGAGGAGATCCGAGTGGCCGTGGCAGCTCATCCCAACGCTCCAGCTCCAGTCAACCTAGACAGGTCCACCTTGTATAGGCAGAACCGTACCAGCAGCCATAGCCTTACTACCAGTCACCACCATCCCCAGACACTCAGATGGTGGTTTACCAGCTGGATCAGCCTCTGGCAGTACTCCCGCCACCCTCCTACGAGCCCGAGCCGTTGATGGATGTCAAGGGGATTTGGTACGACTGACCCCAGCCCTGTATCCGACGAGACCATCCCGGATTCCGTTGGTCGGCCGGAGGTGCCAGTTCCCAGCAGCAGCCTTCAGGTCAGGGTGGCATGTACGGCCATCAGCAAGATCACCAGCAGCAACAGCCCCCAGTGTACCAGCAGCAACAGTCATATCAGTATGGTCCTCATCCCTATCAGCAGGGATATTTTGGGAGGCGTAATCAGCCTCAGCAGCAGCATCAGCAGTACTCCTCTCACCAGCCACAGCAGTACCCGTACCAGCAGTAGCAGCCTCACTATCAGCGAGGTCACCCGTTATGTTCTCATGGGCCATCCTATGAGAACTATGCCTTGGACGACATAGACCGCCTCATGACAGAGCAGCAGGCTACCTTCCGACGGAGATGGATGAGTTCCGCCAGGAGGTGCGAGAGATCGTGAGAGGGAAGGCCGCCATCCCTGCCCAGATTGAGCCGAACCCGAACAACTTGAAGAGGAAATCTGAGCAGGTAGATTTCACAGAGTATGCTACTCCTAGTGATGCATTTGGTGATATGTCTGCATATCTGTTTGATACTGATTTTGTTACACTTAGGAGCGGTAGGATGCCAGCAGGCAGCGCCTCGTCTGAGCGATGTTCCCACGCTACTTCAGGAGCGCCAGGCGAGGAGGAGTGCGGTACTGATGCCGTGAGAGATGATTACGGTGGTGCTGACGCCACCATGGATCTTGATCCACATGACGGCACTGAGGCCGTCACTACACCAGGTGGAGGAGGTGATACTGACGCCACCATCATTGCCGAGCCAGAACGCGTTGCTAAGGCCGCGAGTCGACATGCTGAGGGTGGTGCTGAGGCCACCATTTCTACTTCTGCTAGTCCTGTAGTCTTTCCATCTGTACATGTATCTCAGAACACTTCTGAGAATAAAGGAAAGGGTTTATTTTCTTCTTCTTCTTCTTCTGATCCACCTGTGGTGTATGATGATGTATGTGTGGATTCTGCCGTGCTTGAGCAGCCGAGACCCTCTCCTAGTCCTTCATCTGAGAAGGACCCTGTAGTCCCCTTCCCTAGAGCACTCCATTTGGGTAAGGGGCAGAAAAAAGAAAATGCCAAAAAGAACCAGTAGGTAGAGTTCAGCCAGCAGATGATCGACAGATTCCATATCCAGCTGACTCTCCAGGAGGTCTTGGAGCACATCCCTCTACTCCAGAGATCACTCAGAGACAGGACCACAATTAGGAGGAAGAGGAGGAACCACCAGTCTGAGATCCATGTGCTTACCCGGGCCATGTGTTTCGCAATCCAGAACTGTCTGCCGGCCAAGAGGCCAAATTCAGGAGCCCCGTATGTCATATGCCATATCCATGAGCAGAGGTTCGACCGCACTCTATTAGACAATGGTTCTTCGATCAACCTACTTCCGACAACCCTTCTCGACCGCTTTGAGTTGGGCACTCTACGACAGAGCAGGACAGTCCTTCAGTTTGCTGATCGATCTGTCAAGATGCCAAAGGGGTTGCTGATGGACGTTGTCGTCACGATTCAGGGCCTGCAATTCCCCGTGGACTTCGTTGTGTTGTACATGGAGATCCCTGAGTCTGTGACCGATACCCCCATCGTTCTAGGTCACCCATTCTTGGCCTCAACCAAGGTAGTGACCGACCATGATAGCGGGAAGGTATACTTTCGTGTTGAGGGCGAGATTGTACAAATAGAGACGGTCGAGGATATCAGAGCCAGAGATTCAGCTTGCTCGAAGTCGAGCACAGATTCAGAGCAAACGACAGAGTCAGGGCGAGACATCCACCAGGACTGCGATTTTGTGATCACAAATGACGAGGAAGTTTGGGCAGATCCAGTCGCACAGGCCATCCTCTCACCTTCAGAGTTCGCTGATGCAGAGACACCAGCAGAGGAGAGCTTGGCGAGCACATTCCTGGTCCAGGATACAGTTCGGGCCGCAGATTCAGTTCTTGATCGTGATATAGATTTTTGTGAGTATGATCCCTTGGAGTCAGATACTGATTGGGCAGAGTTTGGTGACTTCACACTGTGTCTGACTTCCATTGAGCCTACAACTGAGGAGGTTGATTCTGAGCAGAGCAGAGACAGTACATTCGAGCAGCCTTCTCCAGATCCAATCTGTGAGCGAGAGTTCTCTTTCTCCCATGCAGATTTGGCCGCATACACTCGGATTCTTTAGAAGCTAGATTTGCCAGCACCGACTTGTCCATAGCTGAAGCCACTACTAGTGTCGCTGAAGTGTAGATTCCTTGCGGGTGAGCATGAGATGTACCTAGTCATTATCTCTGCTGATTTGACTGGAGAGCAAGAATCCCGTCTGATGGGGGTTCTTGAAAAGAACCGCAAGACGATAGGATGGAGTGTAGCAGATCTCCAGGGGATCGGTCCGGCTCTGTGCTCTCACCACATCTATCTCGAGGATGAGGCAAAGCCGTCGCATGAGTTCCAGCGACGGCTGAACCCGAATCTAAGAGAGGTTGTCATGAAGGAGATCTCGAAGTGGTGGAGCGCCGATTTTATCTATCCCATCTCCGACTCCAAGTGGGTCAGTCCGTTGCATGTGGTGTCCAAGAAGATGGGCATCACTACTGTTGTCACGGAGTCTGGAGAGGAGATCGCTACCCGGGTACCCACTTCTTGGAGGGTTTGCGTAGATTACAGATGACTCAACCAGGCCACCAAGAGAAGGATCATTTCGCCCCCCTTTATTGATCAGATCATTGAGAGACTGGCAGGGAAGAGCCACTACTACTTCTTGGATGGATACTCCGGCTACAATAAAATGGCCATCGCGCCTGAGGACCAAGACAAGACCACCTTCACCTGTCCCTTTGGGACATATGCCTTCAGACGCATGCCATTTAGGCTATGCAATGCCTCTGCGACATTTCAGAGATGCATGCTGTCTATCTTTTCGGACATGGTGGGGGAGTGCTTGGAGGTCTTCATGGATGATTTCTCGGTCTACGGCGATGGATTTGACTCCTGTCTTGACTGCCTAGACCGAGTCCTTCAGCGATGCATAGAGGTTCATCTAGTGTTGTCTTGGGAGAAGAGTCACTTCATGGTGACTCAAGGGATGGTGCTTGGCCACATCATCTCCAACAGGGCCATGGAGGTTGATCCGGCCAAGGTGGATGCCATTAGAAAACTCGATCCATCGTCCAATTTGCAGCACTTACGGTCTTTTCTGGGGCATGTAGGTTTCTACCGACGATTCATTCATGATTTCAGCAGGATTGCCTGACCGTTGAATGATTTGTTGATGAAAGACACCGAGTTCCTTGTAGATGATAAGTGTCTATCGTCATTTGAGACTCTCAAGAGCTGTGTCACAGAGGCTCCTCTTCTCCAGCCACCTGATTGGTCTCTCCCATTCGAGATCATGACGGACGCCTCTGATTTTGCCGTGGGGGCTGTGCTCGGACAGAGGAGGGATGGAGTCCCATTTGCCATTCACTACGCTAGCCGTACATTGGATACCACACAACGGAAATACACAGTCACTGAGATGGAGATGCTAGCCGTAGTTTTCGCCCTAGATAAGTTCAGATCTTACATAATTGGATCTAGAGTGACCATATTCATTGATCATACTGCCATCAGATACCTCATGGCAAAGAAGGATGCCAAAGCAAGATTGACCAGATGGATCCTTCTACTCTTGGAGTTTGACATAGAGATTAAGGAAAAGCCTGGAGTCAAGAATGTAGTGGCGGATCATCTCTCCCGATTGGAGTATCTTGAGGATTCTGAGCAGATTGACCCTATTTGTGAGACCTTCCCAGATGAGGCGATCCTTGCTATCGCCTCACTCCATGGTATGCCGATATTGTTAACCATCTTGTCGTCAAGAAAGTTCCACAAGATTGGTCCAGGCGGAAACTTGAGACCTTCCTTACAAAGGCCAAGTTTTACCATTGGGAGGATCCCATCCTTTACCACGAGGGAGGGATAGTATCTAGCGTAGGTGCATTCCTCAGGAGGAGCACCACAATGTCCTTACTTACTGCCACAAGCTTGAGGCAGGAGGACATCACTCAGGGAGGAGAACGGCACAGAAAGTGCTCCAATCCGGCCTATGGTGGCCTACTCTCTTCAAGGAGTCTGATGAGTTGGTGAAGAGGTGTATTGACTGTCAGAGGATGGGCACTTGTGGACAGCGTGATATGATGTCGACACAGCCCATACACTTCTGTGAGGTTTTTGATGCATGGGGCATCGATTTCATGGGTCCATTCCCTAGGAGTCAGGGATTTGAGTACATTCTGTTGGCCGTGGATTATGTGAGTCGTTGGGTTGAGGTCATCCCCGCCCGAACCGCAGATGCTAGGACTGTTTGCAGATTTTTGAGGAAGAATATCATTTCATGGTTCGGGGTACCTCGAGTGTTGATATCTGACGGGGGGTCTCATTTCATCAACGACAAGGTAAAGGCCCTTGCTAGCGAGTTCAACATAGACCATCGAGTTGCCACTCCATACCACCCTCAGACGAATGGTCTTGCTGAAGTGTCTAACAGGGAGATCAAGATTATATTGCAGAAAGTAATACGCCCTGATCGAAAGGATTGGTCATAGCTTTTGGACTCGGTCTTGTGGGCATATCGGACGTCTTTCAAGACTCCTTTGGGTACATCTCCCTTTCGCCTCGTTTATGGCAAGCCGTGCCATTTACCTGTTGAGCTGAGACATAGGTCACTTTGGGCAGTTACATATGTACTTTTGGATCCAGAGAGTGTAGGAGATCAGAGGAGGGCAGAGTTAGCAGCCCTGGAGGAGCTTCGTGATACCGCCTTCTTAAGCACCCTACATTGTAAGGAGAGAGTGAAGGAGTGGCATGATTCTCATATCAGCCACTAGCAGTTTGAGCCAGGATAGAGAGTATGGTTATTTGATGCTAGGCTTCGTCTATTTCCAGGGAAGCTACAGAGAAAATGGAAGGGACCATATTTGGTTATAAAGATGCATGGCAATGGGAGTATTGATATATCTGAGTTGTCTTCTGATGCTACCTTTCGAGTGAACGACCAGCAGCTCATGCCATATCTAGATCATGAGCCGCGGGTCGTTGATGTTGCCCCTATTCACTTTGCGTGAGATATGGTCTCTTGACTCACATCCATTGCATCTCACGCCTGATTATCACTGTTCTTCCGACCTGTATAGATCCAGTTGTCCATATCACTCTATTCTTTAGTCCCACATCCCTTCTCTCATCTTATGATTTTGCTATACTTTGGGTGTACTTTACCCTAAGTATGGGGGGGGGGTGTAGGACTCTCGGGTATTCTTTTGATTCTTTCTACCCCTGTTTTGCTGCCTATACTTAGGGATATTTCACCCTAAGTATGGGGGGAGGGGGGTGGTAGACCCTGTACATCCTTCACTCGGATTTCCCTTTATGTACAACTTGTTATACTTAGGATTACTTGATCCTAAGTATAGGGGGAAACACCGAGTTCTCTTCATTTTATTCTTCGATTCATCTTTGTATATAGCCATTCCTTTTCACTTCCCTATACTAAGCACGAGTTATGTCTTCTTCATCGCTCTTGATCACTTTGAGGACATCGTTCGAGCTAAGTATAGGGGGGTGTGTATATATTTCATATATACTTTAGCCATAACTCGTACTTTGTGTGAGTGTGTTAGTAAATAAAAATGGCTAAAAACCTAAAAATCCATAAAATTTAAAATTTTTTCCCTTGTATATAAATTTCATTTTGCACATACCTATTTATTTATCAAATTATTTTTGTACAAATGATTGTAAAATCTTTTTGTGTAAATAGCTTGTAAATATTTTCATATCAAAACTATGTATACAGTACAAAATTTTTGTAAAATGTTTTGAAAACCAAAAGTTTGCAAAAACCTTGTGTAAATTTTTGTAAATATTTTGCAAAACTTCGCATTCATGCATACATCCATGTTTTCAAACATTTTTCAAAAATTTTGCACATTTGTAAACATTTGTAAATTGCATAATTGTAAAATAGTATCTTTGCAAATACTTGCACAGTTTTTCCAAATCATAGTTGACATTTAAACTGGCCTGGAATTAAATTGACAAATGAAGCTTGGTTAAGACCTTAATCCACCTAACAATTAGAGGAACCTTAGAGGGCTTAGGATTGAGACTTTTCAGGTCCATTGGGACTTAATTCTTTGAGTCCACTTGGCTATGAGCATATGTCATCTTGATGAGCCTAAGTAGAGCACTTAACAACACACGCATGACTCTTAGAGACAATGGCTTTACTTGTACCAGCACCTTACACAGCTCTCCACAGATGAGGTGGTGAGGAGGCAGTTTCCTTTGGCTTGGGGTAGCATATGAGGGTAGTACTTCTAGGCGGAACCTCTCTTCTTCTTCTAGGGAAGGAAGTGTGTCTCAACTTGGTCTGGTGGTTATGAAGTCTAAAGACAGAAGCTGTGGGTTGCAATAAAGCTTAAAAAGAGGGATAGTCTACTAGCTCAAGAGGAAAAACTCCTTGTATATATGCTGCACCATGTAGATATGTTGTACAGATGCACATAAAAAATGTGTGCAAAAAGAAAAGAACTCCAAAAAAGTGGTGGGTCGGATTGAAAATTTAGTAATCCCACCGGAGTGTATATAGTCAAATAAAGCAAAAGCTTATGGTATACATGTTCTATCTCATGAAGCTTGCAGCGGGAGACTCAGCTACACTGGTTAGAGCTCCCAAGGATACATGGCTACACTGGCCATGGTCCATTCTCTTCTTCCCCCTCTTCTTGAGCCGGTTGCACTTGAACTTAGAAGGGAATACCCCGCTTCTCGAGGAAAGAGTTGCTAGACTGAGGCATTAGAGTTACCAGGTTGAGGGAGGTTGTTTCTTTGTTACTTCTGAGGTGGGGAGCTACATATCACTTACACCGTACAAGGAAAGATTCATGGTCATTAGAGTTTGTGTATGTAGACTTGTTCTGATCTAGTTTATTGAGGAGTCTTGCCCATAGATTGGTGGAACTTAGAGGCTGTTAAGTTTTAAGCTTAAGTCCAAATAAGGTTTCGACAAATTAATAATCCAAAGGTCTGACCGAGCTTCATATTTCAATTTAATGAAGGAAAGTTTAATAATCAACCTTGATTTCTCCTCTTTTTCTTTTGCTTTCTCTTTTGCACTTCTTTTTTAAATAAGTGTTTGCTAAGGGACTAGCAACGTTAAGTATAGGGGGGTGATGAATACCCATTCATCACTCTTTAGTCTTTTATTTTAGCTACAAAACCCTTGCAAAACATCATGTATATGTGTGTAAAAAGAATAAATTATCAAAATTCATGCATTGTGTAAATAATAAAAATTAGCATGTTTTTGTGCATAAATAAAAGAATAGAGAAATAAAAGAAAAAGAGGGAAATATTTATAATAAATATTGAGCAACCTAATCCCAAGGGAGGGCTCAGCATGGGCCTGACCGCAAAAGAATCCAAATAGAGGGAGATAGGGGAGCTCATGTGTGTACATGTACCTATGTAAATAAATAAAAATTATTTTTCTCTAAATAAAAATGTGTGTTTGTTTATTTGTATATATTTGTAAATATAAAATTAAAATAAAAATGGGAAAAATAAAAGAAAAATAAAAAAAATAAAATTCCTTCATCATATTATATATGTACCATGTACATAGAACCACACATCTATTTATTTTTCCCATTAAATAATTAATAAAAGTCTAACAAAAGTATTTTCAAATTACACATTCCATGGTGTAAATAAATAAAATAAAAATTAGAAAAATATAATAAAATAAAATAAAAAGGAATAAAATAAAAATCCAAATTCACCTTGCATATATACCATGTAAAAATTTGTATATACCTATGTAAATAATTAATAAAAATAAAATAAAAATACCTTATTATTCCACATTTTATTATATAAATAAATAAAATATAAAATTGGAATAAATATATGAAAATAAATAATTAAAAAAAATAAAAAATACATATCTATATACCTGTATATAATAATATTTTGTAAATACCTAAATTATATTTCAAAAAATAAATAAAAATCACTAAAATTTTTTTTAAAATAAATAAACATTTTTCATGTTTTAAGTTTTTCGAAAATAAGTCATTTATTACTTTTAAATGAATTTCCAAGTATTTAATAAAAGCTGGCTTGTGATTGGTCCACGGGGGATTGTTGACCCCCGATCAACTCTCCCCCTTGGACCAGTCAACCCGGATCTGTACGCCCGACTCGACTTCTCACAATTATCCCCGCCAGATCCGAGCTCCATTTATCCAAACCCCAGGTCCTAATTATCCCTGATACATCCGAGATCCACGCTGGAGCATCGGCATAGGGATCCGTGCTTCACGGAACCCTGCCCGACCCCATCTTCTCGGACCTACAGTGGTATTTAGCCCAACCTCCGCCGCACATTCTTACTCATCCTTGTCACTACTCCTTAATCCCAGGACCTCCATCTCCTTCCATTGAGTGACAGCTTTGCGAGGGTGTTGTTGCAGAGAGGAGAGGACGTCGTTAGCCATCGATCCGACGACATCTGCCGCCGTGCGCCGTCGCGAGGTGCGCCCAGCCTCGGAACTCGACGCTTCCTCGAGGCCAGGACCCCCAGAGCTCCTCAAGCTCTTCCCCAGTCGATTGCATCCGCCAGTTAGACCCGATTCCCCTTGGTTTCCTTTAATTTCATCTTACGCCCAATTCGCTCTGTCGCTGTCTCCGACCGATTCCACCTGCTCCGATCATCGTTCCACTCATCTGACCCGACCATCACGACCACGAGACCTCTCTCCACCTTCTGTACCCACGCACCCACCTTGGCTCGCCCCAAAGCCAAGGCCCGACCTCTACCACCGTCGCCTCGTCGGAGGTCTTCCATTCCGACGCACCCGACCATCATTTCGCCCCTAACTGGGTCGAGGCAGTTTGCCCTCGACCTAGAAGCTTCCTAGGCCATTTTGCAGGTGAATGCGATCCATCTGAGGGTCGCGACATTCGAGCCCAGGAGCTTTGCTCCTCCGACGTCGCCGGGCCGCTACGGTGGTCTCCGGACTCATCGGAGGTGTCCTTCAGCTGCGGAGCACCTTGGTGAACACGTTCCACCTTCCAGCAGCTTCAGAGGAGGTCCTCAGCGCACACAGGAGGCCGACGAAGTTCGCCAGCGTCGAGTTCTTGGAGGACCCTCCTCCATCGTCCGTTCCGCCTCGAAGCTCCAGATTTAATCCAGACCATCTATTTGAGGAGCAGCCGCCCACCGCCTGATCCTTCTGAGGCAAGATCGTGACCGTTGATCTAGGTGAAGGGCTGCACTTGCTCCAGCACCATCCGATCAGCCACGTGGCACGCCCCCGTCCCTCCAATAATAAGGGGTAATTTATACTTAGGCCCCTGCCATTTTGTTTTTGCAATATAGTCCTGTAAATATTTTAATTAGTTGTTTTTACTTTGGAAAAATTGCACATAAGACCTTTATGTTTCGAATATTTGCATTTTAGTCCTTATTATTGTGGACCACATGCATCGACACGTGAGGTTGTGGTGAATTTGCATATTTTATCCTGTGTTCCTTGCTTGTTAATGTTCGCAATTATATAAATAGGAATTACACACATACCCCTCCGTGCCTGAAACATGTGCCCTACGTGTGATTAGTTGGACAATTTGCACGAGGGGCCTTGGGGTTTATTTCCTTGTTACTGTTTGGCCCCTAAAATTTGTTTTCTTTACATTTAGGTCCCTGTACACTGTAAGTCTTTGTTTGAATTACATAAAATAGCAAATTTAACCCAAATCGTGTGAAATTTGGATACGTGGCTCTTGCCAATATGTAAAAATTTCCCTAATTTTTGGGTACATCTTTGAGGCTTTTTATTATTTTTAAAAATTCAAAAACTATTGTTTTTACTTCTGTCTAGTTTAGAAAATCATAAAAATATATAAAAACTCTTTTAAGAATTCTAAAAAAATTAGGATTTGCTAGTTTGTGTGTGTTTGATTTTCTGTGCGATTTTTGTTATTTTTGGACATATAAAGACCTAAAAATTGATAAAACATTAAAAACTTATAAAAATTCTAAAAAATTGTAGAAAACTCCAAAAATATTAAACTCTTTTCCTGAATTTTCCTTATTGTTGCTATTTTTCATAAAAATTACCTCCAAGCTGTGAAAGAACCATTTGATATTTTTCATGGGTCTTTGAATCCTGGCTGGACAGCAGCACACTGTTTTTGTCTTCTTTGATTTTTAGAAAATTGTATAAAAATTATAAAAATCTCAAAAATTCACCAAAACACTAAAAAACCTAAAAAATATAAAAATATTTTTGTTTGAATTTTTTAGCATTTTTGAGTGTTTAAATAATTTGAGGTGTTTGCTTTTTTTCCTTTTCTTATTTTCACCTTTACTAAAAATCCAAAAAAATAAAAATAATTAAAAACCACCAAAAATACTTGTGTTTTCTTCTTTGACTACTTCGTAGGCCGCAAGACCAATTTGTGCTCCCTGAGTCCGACCCTAGGTGCTACACCAGGCTAATCTCATAGCCAGGGCCTCTATTTTTGCTTTTATTGTTTTATCTTGTTGTTTGGTGGTCTGATCTCTTTTTTTGCTTGATTGACTGATCTATCTCCGAGATCCGGGTCGCAACAACCCTAGTTCTATTATATTCACCCGAGTCTTGGTGAGATTTCGATTATCACTTATATATAGCTCTCTATGGATGAGGTGGTGAGGAGGCAATTTCCTTTGGCTTGGGGTAGCATACGAGGTAGTACTTCTAGGCAGAACCTCCCATCTTCCTTTAGGGAAAGAAGTGCATCTCAACTTGGTCTGGCGGTATTAAGGTCTAAAGACAGGAGTTGTGGGTTGCAATAATGCTTCAAAAGAGGGATAGTCTACTAGCTCAAGAGGAAAAATTCGTTATGTATATATGCTGCACCATGTAGATATGTTGTACATATGCACATAAAAATGTGCAAAGAGATAGAAAAACTCCAAAAAATTGGACAGGTTTGATTGAAAATAAAATGCCCATCGGAGTGTATATAGTTAAATAAAGTAAAGCTTATGTTACACCTTCTCATCTCATGAAGCTTGCAGCGGGAGACTTCGGTACACTGGTTAGGCTCCCAGGGATGCATGGCTACACTCGTCATGGTCCATTCTCTTCTTTGAGCTGGTTGAACTTAAACTTAGAAGGGAATACCCTGCTCTTCGAAGAAAGAGCTGTTGGACTAGAGCATTAGAGTTACCTTGTGAAGGGGGGTCGTTTCCTTGTCATTTCTGAGGTGGGAAGCAACATATCACTTACACTGTACAAGAAAAAGTTCATGGTCATTAGAGTTTGTGTATGTAGATTTGTTCTGATCTGGATCATTGAGGAGTCCTGACCAAAGATTGGTGGAACTTAGGCTATTGAGTCTTAAACCTAGGTTCAAATAAGATTCCGACAAACTAATAATCCAAAGGCCTGACTAAACTTCATACTTCAATTTAATGAAGACAAGTTTAATAATCAACCGTGGTTCTCCTTCTTTTTCTTTTCTTTCTCTTTTCTTTTCACTTTTTTTTCAAATAAGTGTTTGCTAAGGGACTAGCAATGATAAAGTATAGGGGGTGATGAATATCTGATTCTCACTCTTTATTCTTTTATTTTAGCTATATATCTTGGCAAAGCATCATGTAAATAGGTGTAAATATAATAAGTTAGAATTTAGCACGCATTTGTTAATATTATATATTTAGCACGTATTTATGCAAACATAAAAGAATAAAGGAAAAGAGAAAAGAGGGAGGTATTTAGAATAAATACATAGTGACCCGGACCCCAAGAGAAGGTCAAGCCTTGACCTGACCGCCAAGAAAAATAAGTAAAGAGAGAGAGAGAGAGAGAGAGAGAGAGATAGGGCCTACTCTATATGGAACATATTACTTATGTCTATAAATAAGTATTCTTGCCAAAATAAAAATAAAATATTCTTTCTACCTCTGTGTATATAGTCTTAAAAATAAAACAAAATAAAAATAAAAATTAGAAAAGTAAAATAAAAATAAGAATAAAAATCCTTCTTACTTGTAGAAAATATATGTATGTAAATAGCATCCCCTATTTATTTTAAAATTGTACATAACTCACAAAAATAAAATAAAAATAATTTTATACTCTAAAAGTGATGTTTTAAATAATTAAAATACAAAATGGGGGTATTTATGCAAAAATAAAAAAATAAAAATAATTGTACAAAATACATAGGTACATTATACCTATATATAATACGTTATACTATATAGAGATTAATTTATTTTTCATAAAAATAATTAAAAATCACAGAAAAATATTTTTAAAAATATTTTTAAAAATATTAAATATTTTTCATTTTATACATTTTTTAAATCCATTTACTATTTTTTATTGATTCTGTAAACATTTTAAAAATCGGATTTTCTGAGCTCAGACATTGTCCCCGGTCAACATCTTCCCCCTCCCGGGTCAAACCCGGATTGTGTTCGTCGACCCATTTCTCCATTTTCTCCTGGCCATTTCTGAGTTTCATTTGCCTCAAAACATGGACTCAATAAAGCTTGTACATCCGTCATCTTTGTGGGTCCCTTGGATGATCCGAATCACTCTCGGGTTTCACACTTTTTTGCCGATCCTTCTAGACCCTTGATCTCTCTATATAGCATCTCAAACACCTCCCAGGAGCCCTAGCTCGTGTCTCATCCCTCCTTCCAGCCCTAGACACCTCAGGTTGAGTTAAAACTTCTAGAGGGACCCCTTGGACTGGAGTTTGGTGGTGCATTCACGTTTCTCAACATCGTGGTCGGCAAGCGCCATCGTGAATAGCCTCCCGGCCTTCCACAGCTTGGTTGAGGCTACAAGCCTGACGTCCATCATCACCTGGAGCTAAAGAGTCCTACATATCTTCAGGTATCCATTCTATCCCCTGTTGTTCGCCTTCCAATTCATCCTTTCCATTCTGCTCTGCCGCAAGTTAACTTGCTCCGACCAGCTAGTCGGAACCCCAATATCCAAACCCATCCGTTCAGATCGACGCGTCGCATCACCCTTCATCCTCTCCTACAACCTGTTCACCATGTAGCTCAACCATCAGGTTGAGATTAGGCTCAGTCTCTCCCCCTCACATTTGTCAGAGATTAACCACGCACCTCACTGTCGCTTCTTTCCCTTCTAGCATCAATAACCCGGACCGGAACTTCACCCCGAGTCCTAGCTATGCACTGCAGGTGCCCCAGCACGCAAGGAGCCCCTGTTGAGCTCCTATTTGCTCAGGCGGAGCACCCTCAAGTGGTCGGACATCACCACGACCATCCGACCATTACCACCTCCATCTAACCATCCAGACAGACGCGACATGCTTCCTCGAAGGTGGTGGATCTCCTTGCTCTTCCATCAGGCTGACGAATCTCTTCCTCTGCTCAGTTAAAGCTCACCCAAGAGTTGTTTTTCCATCCTCTCCGTCTGGCATTGGATGAGTCCTCCCCTTGCTATATTCCATCATAGCCATCCAACAGAAGGCTGCGGCGGCCGTTGGATCTGATGAGTTCTTACATATCCGACTACATGTAGCTGACACACCCAGAGCCATCAGCTCTGCTCTCCAGTGATCAGGACCATATGCCATCATCGTGCCAGATCCCGCCATGTGTCCTCACGCATTTTGCACGCACCCTGCGAAGGGTATTTTGCAATCTTTATCCTGTCTTTGTCATGCTTTGTTATCTAGTCCCGTAAATAAGTTGTAGTTTAGATATTTTGCATGTGGACCCTTGCAATTTTTAGTATTTACATTTCAGTCCAGTTGAGTTAAACCCACGTGCCGTCCCACGTGATGTTGTGGTGCTTTTACGATATCTACCCTAGACTTTATAGATGTTATGAGTTGAATAGAAGTTTGGATATTCGAATTTATGCCCCTGTGTGTGGTTACTTGAGCATGTAATTGGATAAATTGCATATTGAGCCCTGAACTTTTGATGTCTATTTTATTTTAGCCTGCAACTTTTTAATAATTGCAAGTAGGTCCATGTGTGTTGTGCATGTTATTTTTAATCAAATAATTATTAAATCAACTCTAAAAATGCCACAAAATTACAATTAGCTCCTACTAATGTGTAATATTTATGGTAATTTTTATGGCTTGATTTAATTTTATTTGATATTTTATAAAAATAAAAAACCCCTAAAAAAGAGTCCGGTCTATTTTAAAAAATACATAAAAATATAAATAGTTTTTAAAATTCCTAAAAATTAGTAGTTGTTTGATTTTATATGCTTTGATTCCAATGTACTTTTTGTTGCATTATCTTTCATAAAAACCCAAAAAATCTAAAAACTGTACAAAAATTATGAAAATCATTAAAAATTCTATAAAAAATAAAGAAAATGAGATTTTAGGTTTCACTTGTCACATTTTGTCTCTAGTTTATCATAAAATTGCATTCCAGGACATTATGGCATTTTAAATATTTTTAACGCACAATATTGTCCTAGTTGTGCATTGTTTCACTATTTTGCCATTATTTTATTTTTATAAAATCATATAAAAAACAAAAAAATCCTAGAAAATTACCAAAAACATCTGCATATTTAAAAAAATATAAAAAACATTTTTAGTTCTGATTTTTGAGTGTTTTTAATTTTAATTAAAATTACTTAAGCTTGCTCCTCTTTATCTCATTACTTTTTTTCTTATCTAGAAAATAAATAAATAAATAAATAAAAATTACAAATTACAAATCATAAAAATATGCCTTTATTTTCTAATTCGGACTACTTCGTAGTTTTTACCCGTGCTCCTTGTGTTCGACCCTGATCGCTATACCAGGTTAAATAAATAGTGGAGACCACTAACATTTCCGTGTTTTGAGCTTGGTCGATTTATGTTGTCTAGATTTTCTTGTTGAGTATGGTTGGTTGATTGAGGTCACAACGGCCTTTGACTTTACTTAACCTCGATTGGCGTCTCGCTCATCAATCATGGAGGCAAAAGCTAAGTCATATACACTTGTACCTACATTGTTATGTTAATGCAGTAAGGGGAAACTCGGCAAGGGGCGTACGGTTGCAAGGAAACACAGAGGAAAAATTTAAGTCCTCTACGGTTGTAGCTACACTGTCATGCAAGACACTGCAAGTGCCAACGGTTGAAAACGTATATCAAGATATGCATATGAAAGTTATACAAGAAAATTGGTTTATAAAAGTAAACTATTATGAGTTATGCAAGAAAATGGTTTAAAAAGAGTAAACCATTGCATATTATACAAGAAGTGGTTTAAGAAAGTTAAACCATGAAAGTCATGGGGATAAATATGCAAAATGATTATATGATTTAAGAAGTATGTAATTTGCCATGTATTTTATGAAATAAGCCCACAAGTTTAATAAAATGGTTGTCATATCTACTTATGTAATTTACATGCATATCCATGTTTTTGAAAGAAGTCAAATTTAGATGATAGAGATCGAACTTAGACATGCATGGGAAATATCTAGGCACGTAATGATGTATATCCATGAAAATCCAAGTACAAGATTTATAACGGATCAAGGACAATTAGAATACCCATGCATGGAATCTGATGCATATTGGACATTAAGCTCACAAAAATTATGTTTGCAAACTCAGATGAAGAATAGGGTTGACTGCATTCTCAGGATCATGATATAGACTCCACGAGATTCTGATGTGGGTTGATTCAACTAGTTAAGTTTTAGAGGATATTTGTATGTCCACAGGAATTGTTGAGATGTTGTTTTAATTCCCAGTGTTGTTTTTACAAAAATACCCTAGTTGGAGTTGTAATAAGGAAAATCCTTATGGAACTCATAGTTTTAAAGGACTTTTTATTTGATATTATCTCTGCTCATTGATTTCCATGCATGTCATCGATAATGGTTCGGTTGCAAGATCTTCTATCGCATGCTTCTGCCAGTCGTCGTGACTCGTTCCGTTACAAATGGTATCAGAGGTAGAATTCCTCCGGGCATAAGATATCCACGAGTTTATTGACTTAAGATCTAGATATATAGAGAGAATTATTATCACAAATTATTGATCTAGTCAATTTTTGAATCAGATGGCTCCTCGTCGTGCAATTGAAGCTAATGGAGACCTCGAGTCAGTGACGAATCAAGAGACTGTTATGGATATGCAAAAATAGATGTTGGATTTAATGACATTGATAGCCCAACAATAGAAGAGTCAAGCGTATTTCTCTGGTGGGTTTACACTAAAAACCTTCATCCAGCATGATCCACCGACTTTCAAGGGTGAGAATGAGTCGGAAAAAGCCGAACACTGGCTATGGGAGATATATATGGCATTTGAAGAAACTGAATGTCCTGAGGAAAAGAAAGTTGTTTTTTGGATGTTCCGTCTGCAAGACAACACGAGGGAGTGGTGGACATCCTGCAAGGGGGATTCACTTTTCAGAGACTTTGATCATTAGTTGGAGTGACTTTTTGGAGCATTCCTCTAAGCGTTTCATCCCCGAACATGCTAGGGATGCTAAATGCCATGAGTTCATAGATCTTCGTCAGGGAAGTATGTCGGTCCAAGAATATGCTGTAAGGTTTCATGAACTGGAAGAGTATGGTAAGGGCATTAGTGCAAATGAAAAGCACCGAGCGAGGAAGTTTGTCGAAGGCTTGAATGCTGGTTTGAGTCTTAATGTACTAACTAGGGGTCGCATGACCCTATCTGAAGCCGTCGCTGCAGCTGTAGAAATTGATGCAGCATTCTGGAGGATGCAACAAATGAACCCTCGTAAGCGTCCTCACAAGCTGAGCTACAATGACAAGAGGCATCACACTGTAATCAATGCCAAGAAGACCAGGATAGATGATGCTCCAAACCACAAGAAGTACAATTATGAAGTATGTCCATATTATGATAGAAGGCATCCGGGAGAATCCTACAAGATGACAACTACTTGTTTTAATTGCGAAAAAAAGGTCACTTCATGAAAGATTGCAAAAAAGATTTCAAGGATCAAAAGAAGCTGTTTGAGAAAACAAAGAAGATAACAGGACGAGTCTTTGCTATTACCTATAAAGATGCTCATGTTGGAAATGCGAGCCCACGGCGAGCCATTACGCAATAAATATTATTGCATATATCATTCCCTGATCTGCAATGAAGAATGAATAATTTGCATAATAGGTCCCTTAGTACAATTAGGGTTATGTACCATGGCCATCTTAATAATCATACAGCTGTTGATTCAACTATTGAATCATAGAGGCTGGTGCTTGGATGAATATCTAAAGGGTTAGATTGAGGACTCATCAAGCACCGCCAATGATTGTTAAGAGATGATCTCCAACCTGAGTAGGAGATGGCAATCCTTATCTCTGAAGGTTGATATCTGACCGACCTCTTGGTGCAGGTCCTCTGCATAGGAATAGAGATTCGGAGGTGTCAGATTAGTTAGGTCAAAGAGTTAACTTAACGAGATTGAGATAGCCAAAGTCCTATATCGTATGCTGTCATGATATAGGCACGCATCCTTTGACCGGAGACAGATGTGTTACTATATGTCTGAGTATGTACATTTGGCAGACCAATAGGTTGATGACCTAACCAAGGTCTATACACCGGTGCACTGGTGTGCATATAAGGGCATATGAGTAATACGATCTCTCAAAGGGATCATACAGGTTCAATTACAGAACCGGAAGGCATGAGCTCACTCATGAGATATTGGGAAGAATCAAATTCCATGCGCATGGTCGTCTCGATTTGGAAGCTTGACTGAATTTGTAGGTTTGATATATACTTTTGGAAAGTATATGATCAAGACCTAGGTATGATATACGCTTTTGGAAAGTGTATGATTGATGCCAACTCTCAATGATCGAATGAGAAACTTACTGATAAAACCATGAAGTAGACAGTATAAAGTTGATCCAATACTTCGGGTTTAATCCGAGTATTCCAGTATGTAGGTTGTACAGGTATTGGGAATACCTGAGGGTGATGTGATCATAAACGATTGTATAACCATGACGCTACCATTCCTAGGGAGTGATGAAACGAGTCTGGATTTTAGTGACTCCCCTCGGTAGAGAAGTGATCTGATCTTGGTCCAAGTGTTGAACATTGATCTGAATGTGATTCAGATACAATGAGAAGATTAGATTTACGGTCTTGATTTAATCAAGCATCTATGGGAGGCCCGCGATCTGGATTTGAGATATTATCTCAATATCCATGTCACTATACGTGGAACAATACAATCGCCCTGTCCTTATCTCCATGTATCTGCGGAGAGATTGCATTATTCTTGAAGGGTTCGAGAATAAATTCCATAAGATCTAGGCAATGAATAACTGATGATTAAATGTGATTTAATCATATTGATGTGTGAAGAAATTATCCAATGTAATTAAATGTGATTTAATTATTATGGATAAGAATAATGTGGATAGAAATATCCAATTTTCATAATATATTATAAATGTGATTTATAATGTATTAGAGAGAGCTAAATATAATTTATATATGTTGATTAATTATTATGTGTATTGGATACACATTGTGTAATTAATTGACAATATAAATTATATGTTGTTTTGGGTTGCGAATATGATTCACAATTTTTCCATGGCAAGATTGCACTATTCTCAAATATAATTGTGAATTATTTTTGAAGAATAAAACCCAACAAAAGTTGTAGGAAATAAATAAAGAGATTTCCATGGAGATATGCAATCTCATGACATGTCATGAGATTGCTCTCCACATGGAAAGCTTGGGCGGCACCCAATTCCAAATAGGAATGGGTAGCCGTCCATATGGAATGTACATGGAGATGTAATCTCCATGTTTATTCTCTCCTTATTTATTTGGTGTAATTTTGGATTAATTTGTATTTGATTTTGTCAAATATATTTTATCCTAAATTTGTTGGTTTTACCAACAACAATCTTGACCATTTGATTGACATAAATCAATCTCATCCATTGATTTTATATGTCACATGGATTGAGATCCATGGATCTCAAAACCCTATAAATAGAGAGGCATACCATGCTCTCTAAGTACATGCATTCTTGGATCTCTCTCTCTCTCTCTCTCTCTCTCTCTCTTTCTTCATACACGACAGCCCTCTCTCCCTCTAATATTGGTGGTCGTCCACCATACCCTAGAGGAGTGAATCGTCGACACCCTGGCCACCGCGCCGCCGCTTCGACGTTCTTAGATTCTCCGTCTTCTTGGTGTGCTACGCCCACGAAGGAGATGATCGATATCGTGCGAGAAGATCAGGAGCAACTACGCTTGGAACAACTTCTTGGATTGCGAGGACAATGCGGTTCATCCCCGTGCTCGTAAGCGGTCTCACCGACGATCGAACTTGAGACAGGAGGTCTCTTTCTTTAGAGACTTGATCAACCATGTTTCAAGAGGTATTGCATTATACTTGTTGTGGTTATAGATGAAACGATCTGAGAATGATTCTCGGATCATGTGGTTTCATCATATGAAAAATTTTAAATTTCGCTGCACCGAACTACTAGTACGACTAGTCGTTCTTCGTCATATCCGATACGACGATCACGCTTCGATGATGTGCTTGAGGATAATTACATATCCTTCAAGTGGTATCAGAGCCTTAGGTTGACGGTTTCGAATATGATTCGAAAACTGAGGACGACTTGGGTTCGTTAATGTCGCGAAAGTTTTTATCGCATTTGATTTCGCAGATCTGTTTAGTAAATATTCTCGGCCATGTTTAAAATGTTTAAGCATGAATTATTTAATTGGATTTTGTTTCCCATTAAATAAGGAAACCATAGGATCTGAGTTTGCGTAAATCGGATTTCGTATGCTCTAGATATGGTTGTTTTAATGAACATGTATGCACTGTTGCGGGAACAGTAGATTTTAACATGATTAAAGAGTTAATTACTGTTATCATCTGCCTCGAAATGCGTGAAACATCACTTGTCTTCTGTCCTAAATAAAGTTAGCAATCTTTGAAAATTGAGTTTGACTAATTTGGATTTAAATTGATTGAGATATGTTAATTTTAGTGAGTAGGGGTCACTACTGAAATTACAGTCCTAATCTAGAACCAAGTGATTGTCAATTAGTGAAATTAATTGTTGATTTCGTGAAATAATCATGAATAATATTTATGAAATATTGGAAGATGATTATTTACATAATTGACTTGGCCTCAACCAATTAATTGATTAGATTTGATCTAAATCTTAATTGGAAACACATTCATCAAACTTGATGCTTGAGTTGTGATTGTCATTTAATCATTTAGTGAAATTAATTGTTTAATTTCCTAGAATAATTGTGCATAAATATTTGTGAATTATTTAATGATAATTATTCCCTTAAATGACATTGCCTCAACTAATAATTGATTAGATGTGATCTAGATTACTAATTGGTTACATGATCTACATGATCAACATTCCAACAAACATGTTGCTTGAATAGGACTTGGGATTTGTTTAGCAAATCTCATTATAATGTTAATCAAAAATTGTTTTGATTATTATTATATGGTATAATTTCGGTTGAAGAACCGATGATCATCTCAAGTACAAATTGTTTTATTTTGCATTATCCTTTCCCAAGGTGGATATGGTGTCTAGTCGGAGAGCATTGGGGTTGCGAGTTGCAACGTATATGGTCCGTCCCACTCTCGTCGGTACTGGCCGTGACAGCGGGTAGGGTTAGTATAATGCTTAAAAAATCACGATGTATTTCTAATTATTAAAATTCGAAATAATACGTATTTGAGATAATACCATAATTCAAGTAACAATTAAAAATGTTTGTTGGATATTAATTGGATCATTAATTTAATATGATTAGATTAATTGGAATCCAATTAAAATTAGAACACTCTATTATGAATAGACATGTTATTTCCCTTAGAAGAATTAATCATAATGATTAATTTGAATTTGAATATGATATGGAGGATCACATAAGTGACATCCATGGTCTCCCGTCAAGGCGAAGGGTTCCGTCGCCAGATTTTGTATGTAGGAGACGCTTGTCCGAAGTGACAGCTCCTCCATACGATCCATTTGGATCGGGCTCTTCGCTTCTTGAAAGAGTAAGGACATATGCGTAGTGACCCCAATATCGGGTCCTCATATTATTGGGGCGATATTGGATTGCGCATAGCGAGTTGTATTCCTGTTGACGGTTGGTTCAATTAATGACGGGTCAACATTGCCTTAAGGGTGGTGGGCCCGGGTTTTAAAGACCGAATTGGGAGATGCAAGTTGGACTTACAAGGCGGAATGTGTTCCCGCTTCTTTTTATCCGAGTTGTAGGTTCTCATATTATTGGGATGCAACAAAGATAAGGAAGGATATCCCAGATCTTGTTGAGATATAATGGTAAGTATATCTCTTACATTGAAAGTGATTAAGGGAATGAACTTTCAGTGTAGACAAAACAAGACAACTTTGATATAAAAATTCCTAAATCAAAGTAATATATATATATATATATATATGTAAATTTCTTATTTCAGATAGTCCTTCATTAAAACCCACTCAATGACATGCTCAATAATAACCAGTAAAATATCATGGATTGGACTCATAATCCAGATATTGTACTTGCAGTTGGACACATAATGTATGTGGTTGCAATGTGCAAGATTCCTCATAATAATGAGGAATGACAATTAAATAGATAATAGGACTACAACCCTAGGGTTTTTATGTCTCTATAGTCTTGATCTCATCGGATGTACTTTGGAAGTAACATGTCGATGATGATCGCAATTGTCAAATAATCCTTATAAAATCAATGAAGATATTCTGGCATACATATGTGCTCTTGACATTTAATCATGAGTGACATAGTTCTCTGCATCATGCAGAATGGTAGCTCTATAACAGATGATGTATTCAAAATATTTGCATACCTACCTGAACCAATGGTTTTAAGAGTTTAGATGGATGTAGATGATGAGTGTCATCCTTCTACTGTCTATACTCTAGTCATTCATGAAGTTTCATAATATTCATATTGTATGAATTTAATGAAGCATGTATAAATGTTGAAAAACTCTTACTTTGAATTCTTTTGAATTTAACATAAGAGATCCTTAGTCTTAAGCAATGGTTGCTTATAGATAAAGGGAGCGCAGTGGAAGCATGGGTTGGACCCAAGAAAGAAGGAAAGTCAAAGAGTTGACTGGACTTCTGTGACTTCCAAATGACATCCAAAGAGTTGGATGAATGCCAAAACTGCAATAAGTTGATGTGTTGATAGTATGACTATTAAGTCTGTCTAGAATCCTTAGAGAAGGACTCGGATAGAGCATCAAAATAATCTACATAAATCATTGAAATTGACTTTCTTATTTGATAAGATAGAGTCTAATAATTGTATCTCAATCTTCTGACAACACTTGCAATGGGTTGCATATGTTTTAGAAGACTAAAAAAAATTTGATCTTAAGGTTTATAGTTATCAACATGGATATTGATGCAATTGTTGCAACAATCTCTGTTGGATTGATAGACTTGTTAATTTCAGTGGGAGAGTCCTTAGTCTTAGAGAATGTCTCTATGACCTAGATATTAAATACACTCATTGTTTGTTTCTAAATGATGGAAATAAACATGAATTCTGAGATAGAACTATCATAAAGAGTTATGATGGATATATACTTCAGATAGTAACCTAACATCTAGTGGACTCCACAAAATTAGAAAATTAATGAATGGTTCATTAAGATTTCTAATACTGAAAAGTAAAAACTTTATAAGATCAATTGGAGGATGAAGATCATTTGACAATGATCTGGCATCAAGTTTTGGACACATGTCTGTTGATGAGATCAATGGACTAGTGAGAGAGGAAACTTTAGATTGTCTAAAGTTCAAATCTTACATACTTTTGAATATTGTATTCAAAGTAAAAATGCCCAATACACCCTTCCTTGGGAAAGGTGTAATATTTCAAGGTACTCAGGATCTCATACATATTGATGTATGTGGATCATCTATATCATAGTAAACATTATGGATATGTGATATCTGCTGATTATTATGATATGAGATTTCTTCTCTTCACCTATGAAACCTTTGAAATGTTCAAAGATTTCATTAATTTTGGTTTAGAACCAAAGTTTGAAGGAAGACAAAATGAATTTGATCTAATCTAGGTAGCAAGTACCTGCTAGATAAATTCAAAGGATACCTTGTAGAGATGTGAATATCGTTTCTATCTCAATCCTCCTAACACACCTTAACTCAATGGAGTTATAGGTAGATACAATTGGATCATATGTGACATGATCTTATCAATGATGAATTTTAGCATAATTATCCCTTAGTTTCCAGGTATATATGTGTTGTAGAGACTACAATGTATATCCTTAATAAGGTTCCATGTATGTTGGAATCTAGCACTTAAGAGTGCTACTTCATTAGGAAAATAAAGGATGGTATTGGATACCTACTTTATGACCTTGAGATTCTTAAAGTATCTCATCTCTGAGAATGTGATTCTTAGAGGTTGAGACTCTTGAGAATCAAGATGATAATGAAGTGTAGGAACTCATTTAATCTTGAGAAGATAATGAGACTTCTGAAATCGGAAACTAAAAGGACAATTAAAGATGAAACACTAATATCTCTTCAAATGAGTTTGAGGATGGATTCCATGTGTTAGAGAAATATGACAACGATCGAACTTCATGTGGTGAAGCTTCTGAAGATCATAGCATGGATAGATGGATGGCAATAAAAGTCTAATGTAGACTTCATATACAAGTGTTGTATATGGACCCTCGAGGATCCACCTACATTGGTAAGACCTGAAAAGGTGTAAATGGATCTTCAAGAGAAAGGGAACCTGATGAGAAGGTAGAGACCTTCAAAGCACTGTTAGTAGACATGAGATACACACCAGAAGAGAAGACATTGCTTGCAATGGGACTTGCTCTTCGGTGACCATTGCTTAAAACCATCAGAATATTGCTAACCTTAGCTACACAACTTGACTTTGTTATCTATGAGATGAAAGTCAAGATTGCATTCCTCTATGAATACCTCTCTGAGGATATTCACATGAAATAGACCCAGGGCTTCATGGTTGAGGAAAGCAAGGTGTGCAAGCTAAGGAATCCATCTATGGACTCAAATAAGCTTCTTGAAGTTTGACCATAAGATTTGATGAAATTATAAATGTTATGATTTCAGATAGAATCTGGATGAGCCATGTGAAGCTTAGTGGAAGTGCCTTTGTGTTCATCGTGCTAAATGTAGATAATATCCTAATCATTTAGAATGATATAAGGATGATAATAAGTGTTTATAGACTGGCTATTCCATATCTTGAAATATGATTTCAATGATACCTCTTAGATCTTAGTTCTGAAGTTGTTCAGAAGCAAAGAGAAGAGGATAATGGGACTGTCACATTTGTAGTACACCTTGGACATATTCTATTCATAGATATTCCAAGAAAGGCTTCCATCCCTTTAGATATGGTACTGACCTATCTAAAGGGATAGCACCTCAAAGAGTTTAGGAAGTGAATTCTAGAACTGCTTGCACTTGTGCATCAGTTACGAGAAGCTGAGTGTATGCTAGATGTGTACAAAAGCCAGATGGCTACCATGCAGTGGGAGTAGTAAACTGTTACTAATCCTACTATGGAAATAAAACACTTGGTTGTAGTAAATATAAACTCTTCATAGATGACAAGATTTTTGAGATAGTGATCTCAAAGTCTTATCTTCAAAAGTTTAAGACTTTATAGATAGTGATCTAAAAGGTCTTAACTGTAGATACCTTAGGAGATAGAGATCTCCAGAAATAAGGATATTCTGATAAGGATTATGGGAATACTGGTTATGATAATTGTTAAGCTGTAGTGTCAAGGACATTGTAACTAACAAGATTGAGTATTGGTTGCATAAGATGCAACATTCGCATTAAATGCGAGCACTGTTACTGGGGATATGCAAGTGTCGTAAAAGTACTTGGCATAGTATCGCGGGAATAGAGTGACTGATTAGCTTACCTAGATATTTTCTAAATAGCCTATGATTGTCACATGAGTGCGGGTTTAAATGATTAGCCCATTAATGGCTCTTTGGGCTGGTGGGATATTGTTGGAAATGCGAGCCCACGGCGAGCCATTATGCAATAAATATTATTGCATATATCATTCCCTGATCTGAAATGAAGAATGAATAATTTGCATAATAGGTCCCTTAGTACAATTAGGGTTATGTACCATGGCCATCTTAGTAATCATACAGCTGTTGATTCAACTATTGAATCATAGAGGCTGGTGCTTGGATGAATATCTAAAGGGTTAGATTGAGGACTCATCAAGCACCGTCAAATGATTGTTAAGAGATGATCTCCAGTCTGAGTAGGAGATGACAATCCTTATCTCTGAAGGCTGATATCTGACCGACCTCTTGATGCAGGTCCTCTGCATAGGAATAGAGATTCAAAGGTGTCAGATTAGTTAAGTCAAAGAGTTGACTTAACGAGATCGAGATAACCAAATTCCTATATCGTATGCTGTCATGATACAACCATGACTTAGACACTATAAAGTTGATCCAATACTTCGGGTTTAAATCCGAGTCTTCCAGTATGCAGGATGTACAGGTATTGGGAATACCTGAGGGTGATGTGATCATAAACGATTGTATAACCATGACGCTTACATTCCTAGGGAGTGATGAAACGGGTCTGGATTTTAGTGACTCCTCTCGGTAGAGAAGTGATCTGATCTTGGTCCAAGTGTTGGACATTGATCTAAATGTGATTCAGATACAATGAGAAGATTAGATTTACGGTCTTGATTTCATCAAGCATCTATGGGAGGCCCACGATCTGGATTTGAGATATGATCTCAATATCCATGTCACTATACGTGGAACAATACAATCGCCCTGTCCTTATCTCCCAAGTATCTGCGGAGAGATTGCATTATTCTTGAAGGGTTCGAGAATAAATTCCATAAGATCTAAGCAATGAAAAAATGATGATTAAATGTGATTTAATCATATTGATGTGTGAAGAAATTATCCAATGTAATTAAATGTGATTTAATTATTATGGATAAGAATAATGTGGATAGAAATATCCAATTATTCATAATATATTATAAATGTGATTTATAATGTATTAAGAGAGAGCTAAATATAACTTTTATGTGTTGATTAATTATTATGTGTATTGGATACACATTGTGTAATTAATTGACAATGTAAATTATATGTTGTTTTGGGTTGTGAATATGATTCACAATTTTTCCATGTCAAGATTGCAATATTCTCAAACATAATTGTGAATTATTTTTGAAGAATAAAACCCAACAAAAGTTGTTGGAAATAAATAAAGAGATTTCCATGGAGATATGCAATCTCATGACATGTCATGAGATTGCTCTCCACATGGAAAGCTTAGGCGGCACCCAATTCCAAATAGGAATGGGAAGTCGTCCATATAGAATGCACATGGAGATGTAATCTCCATGTTTATTCTCTCCTTATTTATTTGGTGTAATTTTGGATTAATTTGTATTTGATTTTGTCAAATATATTTTATCCTAAATTTGTTGTTTTAACCAACAACAATCTTGACCATTGGATTGACATAAATCAATCTCATCCATTGGTTTTATATGTCACATGAATTGAGATCCATGGATCCCAAAACCCTAAAAATAGAGAGGCATACCATGCTCTCTAAGTACATGCATTCTTGGATCTCTCTCTCTCTCTTTCTTCATACACGACAACCCTCTCTCCCTCTAATATTGGTGGTCATCCACCATACCCTAGAGGAGAGAATCGTTGACGCCCTCGCCACCGCGTCGCCGCTTCGATGTTCTTCGGTTCTCCGTCTTCTCGGTGTGCTACGCCCACGAAGGAGACGATCGATCTTGTGCGATGAGATCAGGAGCAACTACGCTTGGATCAACATATTGGATTGCGAGGACAACACGGTTCATCCCCGTGCTCGCAAGCGGTCTCGCCGACGATCGGACTTGAGACAGGAGGTCTCTTCGTTTAGAGACTTGATCAACCACGCTTCAAGAGGTATTGCATTATACTTGTTGTGGTTATAGATGAAACGATCTGAGAATGGTTCTCGGATCATGTGGTTTCATCATATGAAAAATTTTAAATTTCGCTGCACCGAACAACTCGTACGACTAGCCGTTCTTCGTCGTATCCGATACGACGATCACGCTTCCGTGATGCGCTTGAGGATAATTCCATATCCTTCAGCTGAAGGTGACAACACAACAATGGAAGCTACCCTCTTAATTGCAAACCATTTATGTCATGTTCTTTTCGATTTTGGCGCTGCACATTCTTTTATTTCCAATGCTTTTGTAGGAAAATTGAGCTTGAAAGCCATTGAATTTCCATACACACTTATTGTTTCTTCACCAATGGGTGATATTAGTGCCATGGGTATGTACTTAAAGGATGTACCCATTTTGGTAAGAGAAGACACACTCACTTCTAATCTGATCTTATTGCCCATCACAACCTATGATGTCATCTTGAGCATGGATTGGTTATGGGAGAATCAAGCAGCGGTTTATTGCTAAGAAAAGAAGGTGGTCCTGAGTAGATCAAATCTTGAGGAGATAGTTATTCGGGGCACCTATAAAGGTGGAAGATTGGTTATCTCATCTTTGCAAGCAAGCCAACCACTAGCCGAAGGATGCACCACAAACCTTGCTAGTATAATCAGCACTGAATCATCACAAACACGTCTTGAAGATTTAGACATGGTCAGAGATTTTGCTTGATGTCTTGCCAGACGATCTTCCTAGATTACCTCCTCATAAATAGGTCGATTTCTCAATTGTTGTTATCCCAGGAACGACACCGATTTCCAAGGCTCCATACAGAACTTGAGGAGCTAAAGAAATAGTTACAAGAACAACTAGATAAGGATTTTTGCATCCAGTGTTTCCCCATGGGGAGTACCCATTCTTTTAGTGAAACGAAAGATGGGTTTGTTAGGCTCTACATTGGTTATCGAGGTCTAAACAAAATGACTGTGAATAATAGATACATGTTACCTCGCATCTATGATTTATTCGTCAGTTGCAAGGAGCAACAGTATTCTCAAAATTTGATTTACGTACAGGTTACCATCAACTCCAGATAAAAGAGGATGATATACCAAATATAGCTTTTAGGACAAGGTATGATCATTATGCCATTTGGTCTTACTAACGCTCCTATAGCCTTTATGGAGCTAATGAATAGAGCATTCCGAGAATAGCTTGATAAGTTCGTCATCATGTTTGCGGATGACATCTTGATATATTCATATGATCCGGAGAAACATCGAATACATTTACAGATTGTATTCAAAATCTTAAGAGAACACCAACTTCATGCAAAATTCTCCAAATGTGATTTTTGCTTGATAACGTTGCATTCTTTGGTCATGTGGTATATAAGGATGGTATTGAGCTAGACCTGACGGGTCCGAAATAGCCGATGTTAAAATGCGTGGATTATCGTTCGCTAAAAATGTGTGTCATTTCGTTGTAGGAGGGAAATCAGAATCAGTCAATAAATAACCACAAGAATATTTAATCAATTTTTAATCGCGTGGTTTAATATTTATTTTACTTGGGAAAGTCCCATGGTCGAACTCAAGGAGGCAAAGGAATAACCTAAAAATTTGCCTATCAAAGTTCGTACACGGTTTTCAAGGAGGTCTTTTTTTTGTAATTTTTAATGTAATTTGAGATGCAAAATGCAACTTTGGCCAATTTTAGGGACTAAAATGTAAAGATCAATCAAGTAATGTCCGAAAAATATGAAACTTTGCCAAGATTACAATTACGATGAAATGAACGCACTGTAATTTTTTGGAATTTTTGATGCAAGATAAATACTCTATGAATTTATGAATGCAAAAGATGTGAATTTAAATATTTAATTATAATAAATAACAACCTATTTATTTTCAAGGGATAAAATTATCCAAGATCTATCACTATGTGATCGATCTTAGAAAACCCCTAAAACCTCGAAAATATGATATTTAATACCTATAAAAAATTAAAGATCGAAATAGCTAAAATGATTTTTAGAGGGCAAACGATGCATGAAAAATGCAATTCTTTTTGGGCATGATGTAATATACAACCAAATCTACAATCCTTGATTTTCTGGTAATTTTCAGAGTAATTGATTAGTTAGTTATGAGTTTTAGAGCACAAAATGGGTAAAATATGCAATTTTCCACAAACAATTAGTTATAAATTAACCACTGAACATAAAAATGTCAAACTTATGCCATAATGTAGATAATTGGTTGTAGAACAAAATGCCTATTTTTGATAAATAAAGTAATACAATGTAGAAGTTCAAAATAATGAAGGAACACAGGGGAGTTTCTGCTATATGATAATAATAAAATAATGCATGGAAGGTTGATTTGTGATTATCGGCATTTCTGGAGGGGGCTGCAAAATTACCAGAGGGTCACGTGCGTAGCAAGTAACCTCTGGCTAAATGGACTTCTGTTTAAATAACAAACATCTCGGGGGGAGCCTTGCAAATAACCCAACATTCACTGCATAGAGTGTGACCCTAGTTATGGCTGGAGGATTTTGCAAAATTATGGACTCTTAAGGGGCTTCGATGAAGTTCGCCCTCAGCACGTGTAGCGAAGGTGAGAGGGGGCCTCGGGTCAGCTACCCAGAGGAGCGCCGACCTTTGAAGGCTGAGTGGCGTCGCGGTGCGTAGAGGGGGTGCTTCTGGCCGATGTCTTCATCGTCAGAAGCTCGACAAAGGCAGAGGATTTGCAGACCAAGCTGTTGGACGACGTCTAGGTGTATCTTGAAGACACTTCTGGAAGTTGGCAGCGGGGCACGGAGCTACTTTGTTGAGAGTTACTGGTGATTGAGGATGGGGGAGCGGTGCCCTCCCAGCGTTGATGAAGAAGTAGCAACAAGTGCGATGTAGATGGTCGATGGAGAGCGAAGCAACTTCAGATGAGGCGAGGAAGCTCTAGGGCACGGCAGTGGTGGTTCTTCTACGATGATGATTGGAGCGTTGTCGGTTGTGAGGCCGAAGCGGAGGACGGAATTACAGCCGACGCAGAGGATAGAGTTGATGAGACTGGAGGTGGTTATGCATTGGGTGTCGATGAAGATGGACGTATGTTAATGATGAAGGTGGTGGTGGTTATCAGTCGGTAGCGGGCTCAACGACAATGCCGGAGCAGAGCAGTAGCGGTAGAGGAAGGCCACGCTGCAATGGTGGCTGGACCACCGGACCTCGTCGCAAGAAGCCGTTGAAGCTGTCACCTCCGAGCGTCGTTCTCTATCGGTGGATGAGTGGTTGAGGGGGGCGACGCAGTGGGTTTTATAGGAGAGAAGGTGGGAGCCGGTGATGGAAGGGAATCGCCAATGGAGGATTGATTGGGTTCGAAGAGATCAGAGGGCGGCGTCTGCCGATAATTGCAGAGTCGACGATAGGGATTTGCGGAGATAATCGGGGGGAGATACATGAGGGGCGGCAGATGACGGAATTGGGAAAGTACGTGGGAAGATGAAGAGCAGTGGTCATCCGATCAGCCGAGATCGGACGACCCTTAACGCGCCACGTGGCGGCAAGAGAGGGATTGAGCGAAGTACGTGCAGGACACATGCTTGGGAGGCTTGTGCTTCGCACGTGCGGTTGTTTTTTTATAAAAATGAATAAGAAATAAAAAATAAATCCAAAATTTGGGTAACACGTGGCGGCTCCAGGAGCGGCCACATGTCAACCCCACAAAAATTGGAAAATAAATATAAAGAAAATCCTAAATAAATAGCATACGACCTTGGATCGAATCACAAAAGTTACTCATCTCAATAAAATCTACAATTTTCATGAAGACACCGAAACCGAAATCGATCAATTGCACAAAATGATATTTTTAGGGTATCCCATTGATAAGGCTAAGAATCGGTTTCGCGGCTTTCTTTTTATTTGATAAAGAAAGTCGTCGGTTGTAGCAGAAAGCCGCGAAACAAGAACGATTCTTAAAAACCTACCAAACAATTACGGTTTTCGGTCGGAAAATTTTCTACTAAATATTTAACCAGGCAAGTGTTCATGGGTCGAACTCAAGGAGGCAGAATAAATTCCCTAGATTCTTCTCTTCGTAATCTTATTTTAATTCTTCTCTAAGTGATCAAGTCAAAACCTCTTTTTATTGATTTTTATTTTTATGATTTTTATTTGATTTTATTATTTTCAAATTTTTATTTAATTTTCAAAAAGGGATATTTTTTTCAAAAGATTTATTTATTATATAATAGGTGGATATGATATAGGTGATACTATATAGTTTGGTGATCGGGGTCGACCCGCGAGCTCGAACTACACAAGAAATCAAAGCAAAACGAGACGGCTTTTGATGAAATCAAAACACGTCGAAAACTCGTCAAAAATCCACGAAAACTTTATACTAAGTAGTTGGGGTAGTTGTGTAACTACCCTCAAGAAACCGTCAAAATCCGGAGGTCAACAAGAAGAAGAAACAACCCCTACAGCCCAGGGCATAAGCGTAAGGAAATTCTAACTAAAAAGTTTGCAGTTAGGTCCTCAAGGACTGTTCTGAAGAAAAAGTACAAAAATCTTTACATTTAGGTCCCTGCGGAGGGACCTAAATGTGAATATAGGAAACTCTAGAGGCGGGGATGAATTCTGATCTCTGGCTGGGTTTAAGTTGCAAATTTCATACCGATTCGCAAGCGACGACTGAGATTAGACTTTGCCGCGCGAATCGGACGCGCCTGCTGCTGCCACGTGGCGTGAATCTGTAACCCCCTGTTCTTGGGGTTGTTGAGCAGCTGGCGGACGACGTCTCTTCTCCGATTTATGGCGGTCTACCGGCGATGGCTTTGGCACACCTGCAGGGCCAGAGGGGTGGCTCCTCCACCCCTCGAGCTCACCCGCTGAAGGGTTTCGGCGGAGGATGCCTCCGAGCAGCGGTGGAGTCGTGATGAAGATGGCGTCTCAGCAACTGGCAGTGGAAAGGGTTCTGACGAAGCTCCTTCAAAGTTGATTCTGATGAAGATCGAAAGCTCCTGGTTCGAACCACTGATTTGCGATGAAGATAGATCTGCAAAGAACACTATGGTGTTCTCGATTCGCTAGGAATCAGCCAATGGGTGACAAATTTGCAAGCTCAAAGTTGGTAAAAAACTTTAATCTCCGCCAAACCACCAGATGAGTGAATGTGATGATGAAATGATGATCGATTTGAGATGAAACGGGAATGAATCGAGAGGTAATTTGAATGTGCGTCTAAGGTGGATGATTAGACTACTAAATCCGCTGATTAGCCACGCTAATCGTGGCTCGCGAATCGAGAAATAAAATCACAGAGATGGAGGAAGAAGCCTGGGGGAATCTAGGTATATTACCTGGATGAAGAAGCTCGACGGCGGCTTTTGACCGAGCGGAACGCGGCGATTGGCGGCGATGCAAGGCGGTGCTCCGCCATGGAACCTCCTCCGATCTTGCTTCTTCCACGCGAGCTGGCTTGCAGGTGCTGTCACCACCGGAGCTAGGCGGAGCGAGGTGGAGAAGGTGGGGGATCGGGTAGACTGGAGCTGGGGCTTCAGGCAGTTGGAGAGTTGTTTAGCTATGGCGACTTGGGGCCTTTATATAGGGCGATTGGCTTGGGCTCCAAGTCGAGATGAACGATGGGCAATGGAGGAGGTTGTTGGAAGAAGAGATCCATCGGTTTAGATTGGTCTGAAGCTTCTGGAATGGCTCGAAATAAATGGG
Source organism: Ottelia alismoides (assembly GCA_037367405.1). Classification (NCBI taxonomy): domain Eukaryota; kingdom Viridiplantae; phylum Streptophyta; class Magnoliopsida; order Alismatales; family Hydrocharitaceae; genus Ottelia; species Ottelia alismoides. The sequence continues at coordinate 634,876 of JAZKJV010009016.1, forward strand.
CGAAGATGGCCGGCTGAACAAACTCCGGCGCAACCTCTTCTTGAAGAAGAAGGCCCAGGTGCTGACAAGTGTCAGCACCTGGTTGGTCCAGGAGCATAAATCTCTTATAAATTAGATATAAAATAGTAACTTACATTATTTTAAATAGGTATAAATTCAAGAAAGTTAAATAAATTAATTTTCTAAATTATGGCATAATTACTTTTAATAAATAATAAGTATTATTTAAAATATAAATATTATATTAATAAATATGTATTTATAAATAGGTTTTAGATTTTTAATTTAATAAATAAGCAAGTAAAAATTAATTTTATATTTTCTTAATTATTAGGGTATTAATTAAGGTTTACACGAATTTTTATAAATTAATTTACATATTTTAATAAATAGGGTTAGTATCTAGGTAATTCATTTATACCTATGTTTTGGGATTTTTGATTTTATTAAATAAAAAAATAGTCCCCAAAAATTATGAAATAAATTATAGTGAAACTACAAGATCATGAAATAATTTAAAAATTATAAAATTAAGAGAATGATAAATAATGTGTGTTACATAAAATAAATAGCCCAGAAACCCCTTTGTCTTTTGGTCCCAAAACCGACTTTTTGCAAACGGACTCCGAATTCGATGAAACCACCTTTATTAATTAGAGAATATTATTTTATGAACTTTAAAGTGAGTAGAGTGAAATTGGAGTTCGTATGAGGAAGTTATGATGTTCGGAAGTTGAGATTTTGACAATTTGTAGGCTGGATTTCTTGACATATATATAGGGTAATATTTTTAACTTATTTTTATATTTTTATATACATTTTTAGAAATAATTAGGAGAAAGATTTGGTGAAAAATATATTCATATGAAATAATTAAAATTCTTTGAAGTTTTGTATTTATTTTATAAATAATGAAGGGTGTATATGTATGTGTTAAATTATTTTTTTAGGTTTTCTTTCCTTATCTCCCCCTACTTATTGGTTTACCGACCAATCCATGCTGACTTGGTCTCGGGGGTTGGGTTATAAATATATCTTACAGCTATATTTATATTTAAGTCATATTGTATATATATACATATATTCAATCTGCTTTTTCTTCATTTTTCTGGTTCTTTATTTATTTACATGACTTTAGTGGTTAAAAGTGAATATTTACACATGAATGGTGTTTTGTTAAATATGAGAATTAGTGGGTATTTACATGTATTTGTTAAGGGTTTTAAGACAAAATGCGACAGAAAAGTTAATGAATCATGGATTCATCAACCCCCTATACTTAAACTTTGCTAGTCCCTTAGCAAACACTTATTTTGAAAAAGTAAGTGAAAAAGAAAGAAAGTTAGAATGAATTTGTTTTCCTAAACCAATTCATGAGAACAGACAAAGGACAGAGCTCGATCGGGCCTAAAACAAGCATTTTGTCGAACCTTAACCAGGATTAGGATTTTATCCTCAACAGTCCTCAAGTTCCATAATCCTTACTCAAGATCACTTCATCGGCTAATTCAGACTCACTTATTCATATCACGAACTCTATCATCCTTGAAGTCAATTTGTACAGCGTGTGAATTGATTTAGCTCTTCCTGCTTAGAGAACCGCAGAAACCGTCCATCCCGGCTATACACTCCTATGGATTCCTCATCTTGTTACTCTTTCCTCGGGGAGGGAGGTATTCCCTTCTGAGTTCAGTTCTGCTATGTCCACAATCGAATATAGGGAGAAGTTAGAAGAATGAGAAAAGAAGTGGAGTGCGACCAGTGTATACGCATCTCCTTGTGAAGCCCAACCGGTGTAGCTGAGTCTCCACTAAGATGTGCAGGCATTTTTGGTGGAAGCTTGGACCATTGTGGTCTTATTTGGTGGAAGATTGGACCATTGTGGTCTTATTTGGTGGCTTCTGCTTTGGTTTGACTTTGTAATTTGCTTGCACTGCATTCATCTTTTTGTGCCTGGACGGATATAGCATCTTTTTAGTCCGTCCCTTTTTTGAGGTCTTAAAAAAATTGTGTCAACATATCCTTCCCTCATCCGAAGCAACTATCGCAACCCTAATCTCTCCCGTCTAAAGACGTCAATGCCGCAAAGATAAGGATAGAAACGCACTACCAAGGTGTACTGCCCTTCGGAACTCCATGCAAGTCGAGCTAAGTGCAGAGTGCATGTGTTCAAGATTGGTTCATTGGTGTAGAGTTGTACGGATGACTCCAAATGGTCTACTTAAGCTCAGATGACTTGATTTCCCGAATATGGTTTTACGGAACCCAAAGATTTTAAGTCGGTAGACCTGAAGAGTCTAAATTCCAATTCCTAATCATGCTCCTTACAATGAACGTTAAAGGCCGTAATCAAGCTCCATCCTTTAGACTAGACTCAGTCCTTAGTTCCAGAAATCAAACTTACTCTGAAAAATGCGAATGCAAATGCAACCATGTTTTTGTGAAGTGTATTTTCTGAATTTTACTCACTTTTATGGATTTTAAGAATTTTGTAATTTTTATGAATTTTAGGACTTTGTATTTTTTATGGATTTTTATGATTTTTATAAACAAGGTTTTATTCATGAATTTTACAAGATATATTTTATTTAAGTTAAGTATCTAATGTATTTTACAAATTTTATCTACAAAGTATTTTACAAGGATTGAATGATTTTTACACATGTTTTAATAAATAGGATTTTAACTAAGTATTATACAAATTTTAAGTACATATTTTAAATACATATTTTAATTACAAGTTTTAAATACAAGTTTTAATCATATTTTACTTATTTACAAGGATTTTATAAATAAAAGAGTGGATTTTAAATTACCCCGTACCCACTTTTTATGGATTTTATAGATATAGAAAATACATAAAAGTACGAGTTATGGCCGAAAGTATATATACAATATATACGCACCCCCCTATACTTAGCTTGAGCTATGTCCCCATAGCGTCAAAAGAGAAAAAGGAGGACATAACTCGTGCTAAGTAAAAGTGGGTGAAAAAGGGTATCGATCACAAGTCAGTCACCCCCCCATACTTATGATCAGGTCATCGTAAGTATCAAGGGAGAGCAAAAACGGGATGACTGAATGAAAAGGATAAATAACGAAAGTTCAAAAGAAAAAGAATACGAAATCATCGAAATCACTCGGTCCCCCCTATACTTAGGATAAGGCATCCTAAGTATAGAAAAGAGTGTAGCCAAAAATTGGGGACCAATGATTCGTGAGAAAGAATGGCTATACAAAAGAATCAACACAAAAAATAAAACGTAAATCAGCGGGCAATCGGTCCCCCTATACTTAGGATCTGGTATCCTAAGCATAGAAGATGAGCAAAAATGGGGACGATTGTGGTCTACGAAGAATATACAAGTGATGTGAATCTCCTGAAAAAGAATGGCTCAAAAGAATTTGAACAGGAAGAAATGAAGGAATGATCATGATTCCTGTACAAAATAGATCACTTCAGTACGGGCCAGATGATCAGTAGTTTCTACGAAGTGCTTCAGCATCTGCCCGTTAACCACGAACGGCTCTACACCAGGTGACACATCTGATATCGCAATACTGCCATTGTCGTGCACCGTTCTGACTATGTACGGTCCTTCCCACTTGCTTTTCGATTTGCCTGGAAAAATTCTCAACCTTGCATTGAACAACCAGACTTTCTGCCCAGGGACAAAGCTCTTGTATCGAATATGTTTGTCATGCCATTTCTTCACTTTGTCCTTATAGATAAGTGTGTTCTCGTATGCTTGATTTCAAATTTCTACCAGCTCATTCAGATCTATCTTTCTCTTGGCCCCTGCTTTCTGTATATCCATCAGTATTTCTCAAATTGCCCATTCATATTTATGCATGATCTCTACGGGCAAGTGGCACGGCTTTCCATAAACTAGCCTAAATGGTGAAGTGCCTAAGGGAGTCTTATACGCAGTACTATAAACCCAAAGAACCTGATCTAGAAGAAGTGACCGGTTCTTCCTATCCGATCGTACTAATTTCTGGAGAATTGATTTCACCTCCCTATTCGAGACTTCAGCCATGCCATTCGTCTGCGGGTGGTAAGGAGAAGCTACTCTATGATCAATGCTGTATTGTTTCACTAGCTTCTTCACTTCCTTATTAATGAAATGGCTACCCCCATCAGAGATAAGAATACGAGGGATCCCAAACCGCGAAATGATGTGTTCCCTTAGAACTTGCAAATGGTCTTGCTGTCTGCGGTTCGTGTGGGTATAGCCTCCATCCATCTGCTAACATAGTCTACAACAAGAAGAATGTACTCAAAGCCGCTGCTAGAAGGGAACAGTCCCATAAAATCTATGCCCCATGCGTCAAAGATCTCGCAGATAATGACGGGTCGCATCGGCATTGCATCTCTGGCACTGACTGTCCCTACAGCTTTCTGACAATCTGGACAACTTTTCACGAATGTGCAAGCATCTCTGGTAAGAGTTGGCCACCATAATCTGCTCTGTAGTACCTTTTGCGTTGTCCTCTTCCCTAAATGATGTCCTCCTGATTCTAAAGAATGACACAAAGTAAGGACACTGTTATATTCCTCCTGAGGAATACAACGCCTGTAAACACAATCCGGTCCTTCACGAAAAAGAAGCGGATCCTCCCAATGGTAGTATCGTGCCTCGGAAACTAATTTCTCAACTCTGTTCTTCGTCCAACCCTGAGGACTTTTCTGTGTGACCAGAAAGTTCACTATGTCTGCATACCACGGAAGTTCTGTAACCGCAAAGATGCTCTCGTCAGGAAATCTCTCTACGATCTCTGGCGTGTACTCATCTGCAGGATGATCTGACTGCAATCGGGAGAGGTGATCAGCTACCACATTCTTTACTCCAGGTTTATCCTTGATATCCAAATCGAATTCCTGAAGTAAAAGAATCCATCTAAGAAGGCGTGCCTTGGCATCCTTTTTTTCCATTAAAAATCTGATAGCTGAATGATCGGTGTATACGGTGATTTTCGAGCCAAGCAGATATGATCAAAACTTGTCTAATGCAAACACTACTGCCAACATCTCTTTTTCTGTCACTGTGTAGTTTCTTTGAGCATCATCTAAGGTTTTGCTGGCATAGTGAATAGCTACGGGAAGTCCATTCCTCCTCTTCCCTAATACAGCTCCGACCGCAAAATCTAATGCATCCGTCACGATCTCGAAGGGTAGAGACCAATCAGGCAGCTGTAGGATAGGAGCACTGATTATTTTCTCTTTCAATGTGAGGAAGGCATTAAGACATTTGTCATTTAAAACAAACTTGATGTCTTTGCCTAACAATTCAGTTAACGATCGGGCAATGTTGGAGAAATCTTGGATAAACCGTCGGTAAAAGCCGACGTGCCACAGAAATGACCGTAACTGTTTGATGTTGGATGGTGGCTCGAGTTTCTTGATGGAATCCACCGTAGCAGGGTCAACCTCCATGCCTTGCTGGGAGATGACGTGCCCCACACAATCCCGTGAGTAACCATAAAATGGCTCTTTTCCCAAGACAGAACGAGATCTACCTCACAACACTTTTTCAGAACCTGGTCTAGGTGCGCTAAACAATCGTCAAAGGACTCACCATAGACCGAAAAATCATCCATAAAAACCTCTAGAAAATCACCGACCATGTCCGCAAAAATAGCAAGCATGCACCTCTGGAAGGTCGCAGGAGCGTTGCACAATCCAAAGGGCATCCGTCTAAAGGCATACGTGCCGAACGGACATGTAAAGGTGGTTTTCTCCTGGTCTTCAGGAGCAATTGATACCTGGTTGTATCCGGAGTAACCGTCAAGGAAACAGAAGTACCCCTTCCCTGCCAACCGTTCTATGACCTGGTCTATGAAAGGCAAAGGGAAGTGATCTTTCTTCGTCGCGGTGTTCAACTTCCTGTAGTCAACACATACTCGCCACGACGTGGTTACTCTTTGGAATCTCCTCTCCACTCTCGTTTTTCACCATCTGAATTCCCGACTTCTTCGGGACAACATGTAATGGGCTAACCCATTCGGAGTTGGAGATGGGATAAATGAACCCTACGTCGCACCATTTCGTGATCTCTTTCTTGACAACTTCTGTAAAACCGGATTCACCCTACGCTGAAACTCTCTGGAGGGTTTGCTGTTATGATCGAGAGAGATATGATGTGAACACAAAGCAGGATTAATCCCGCGGAGATCGGATACAGTCCACCCAATGGCCTTGCGGTTTCTTTCCTAGAATCTCCATCAGACGAGATTCTTGATCATCGGTCAAAGTTGAGCTGATAATGACCGGAAACCGTTGATGTGGACCCGTAAGGAAGGCATATTTCATGTTTGGTGGCAAATTTTAAGTTCTGGCATGGTAGTATCTGTATCTGCCGAAACATCATCTGTAATTGTATGGGGATCTGTGTCGGTAGGTGATGTGTCTGTAATTTGATTCTCCACCATCTCTATGTGCTCTAGAGTCGGACTACAGAAGATGTTCAAGACATCATCCAACTCCTCAGAATGATCAAAAGAGAATAAGTCAGCTAGATAGAATTCTGATTCATCTGAGACGGAGGAATTGTGTAAAGTTTCTGATTCTGAAAGATATGCATTGATTTTGTCAGAAATCTGATCCCTTTGGTTCTCTTCATCCAGATTAAAATATAAGGTCCCATCGGAAGAATTATCTCCTGAGGTCTCGGACCCGTCCTCTGTCAAACATTCTTGGGTCTCTACCTGATATCTTTCGAGGTCGTCAAAACGAACCTCATCCATGTAATCACAGGAGGCTAAAGAACTCAGAAAATCCGAAGATGCATCACTGAAAGTGTTTGATTCTCTCACCATCTCTATATGTACCTTTTCGCCCTCGGCGCGAAAAGATACCTTCCCTGTATCATAATCGAAGAGGGCCTTTGCGGTCTCTAGAAAAGGCCTCCCGAGAATGATCAGGGTGAGGTGTAAGTGTGCAGGGCAATTCATATCTAGGACCGTAAAGTCCACTGGAAATTATAGACCCTGCACGGTCACGATAACGTTCCTAAGTATACCCTTGGGTCTCTTTACGGATCTATCAGCAAACTGAAGGATCGCACGAGATTTGTAAAGAGGACCTAACTCGAGCTTCTCGAGTAAGGAAGCGGCTATCAGATTGATCGAGGAACCGTTATCTAATAGAGTGCGATCGAACTCGGCTTTTGCGATCTCGCATCTGACATAATGTGCACCTGAGTCTTTCTTCTTCTTCGGTAGCTTATTCTGTATCGCAAAGGATGTAGCCTTAGTCAGAACATGTTTTTCTGTTCGGGATCTCTTTTCCTACGCGTGGTGCATCTGTTTTTCAATTGACTCTTGAGCGTAGGAAACTGATCTAAAGCATCATGAAGCGGGATCTTCAGAAAGATATGATCTTTGAGTAGTTTTTCGATCTCTGGAGATGCAAGATTATTTTTGGTCTTTTTCTTTCCTTTTCCAAACAAGGCATCGGGAAAAGGAATAGAGTCGGAAGTCAGAAAATCAGGATTTTTATTCAACTCAGAATCAGCATTTACATCGAGAGTCTCAGAATTATCTACAAAACTTTCTAAAACAGGGGAAGAAATGTTTTGTCCGGGCTCTCTGCCTGATCTAGCGTGATATCATCGTCTGAGTCGCCAGTATCCATATCTGATGAGTTGGCATTACTCCCGTCTCTTGAGTCTGTGTAATGGTCCTCATCTTCTTGCGGTTTCTCCTCCTCGGCATCAGGATCATGGTTCAGTTCGTGCTCCTCTGGTGCCCTCTCCTCCTCTCCAGTAGGTGTTTGTGGTGATCTACCGCTCCTGAGACGAATGAAGTTAGATAAAAATTCAAGAAACGAGATCTTACCTGTAGGATCTACCTGATCTGGATGCCTCCTCTTGTTATTCGGGATCATCTGAGGTTGGGCTGGGAGAGTGGTCTTCGGCATGGTTAACTCGTCCAGACGACGGTTAACCTGCTCCATCTCTGTCTTATGCACTATCTGGAGCGTACTGACATCTCCATGATCTGGTTGAGCGCCTGGGCATGTGAAGACATCTCCGGTTCGGTGTGGTGGCCCTGGCTTGCTCCTCTCTCCTGCCTTGGCGTGAAATGCTGAGAGGTGGAAGGCTGGGAGTAGCGCTGAGGTGTGGAGGAAGACTGTTGCGGCTGCTGAAAAGAATAATTCGGTGAAAACTGGGCAGGGTGCTGATATGAAGGCTGCGGTCTCTGATGGTAGACATTCAGATGAGACTGCTGTGGCGTGAAGCTCTGACGATGCTGAAATTGCAGACGTCCATGCTGTGGATGACCGTACGGCTGCTGCGGCTGCTGGTTTGGTATACTCGGTTGCTGCATCGGAGTATACCAAATTCCGTTGATCTCGAAAGTGGATTGCGACTCCACCTCCATCTCTGCGGTGCTGGTGATCTGGCTGGGATTGGCATGAGACTGATCCTCATGCCAATCAAGCTGCGGAATCTCGGGCTCGCTCTGGATGTAATGGATCTGACGGGTGGGTGGAGCGGGTGCGATCCTCTGTGCTGGTTGCGCATTCGAAGAAGTCTGGCTCTGTTGGTACTGTATCTGAAGATCAGAGACCTTCTTCGATAGATCACTCAGCTGCTGAGATAGAGATGAGAGTTTCTCCAACTCTCGCAGCGGCTGTAGGTCTTGGACCTGCTTGTGAATCACATCCACCAACGTCAATTTCTCGCTAATGAAGCCCATGTTGGTGTTGGATTCAGAGTCCGAGATGTTTGCTACCTTGTGATGTTCTCGGTGATGTGATGGCTGTGGGGCTTTCTGAAATGCCCGAGTAGAGTCTACAACTCTTGAGTTCTCGACCATCCCTTCGAAGATGGCCTAGACTGACTCGGCATCCTTGTTTAAGTAGCTGCCGCCACATGCGGCACTGACTAGCCCCTGAACTTCCGACTGGAGTCCTCTGAAGTAATTCTGTACGAGCACCTTCATCGGGATCTCATGATGCGGGTATCTCTCCGTCAGGTCCTTGAATCGATCCCATGCCTCATGGAATGATTCGTGCGGCAGTTGCGTAAAGTTGGAGATCTGGCTCCTCATCATGTTCGTCCTTCCTAGAGGAAAATACTTGCGCAGGAATGTGGACTTTAGGTCGTCCCACGTAGAAATTTCTCTCCCCAAATGACTCAGCCAATAAATGGTCTTATTGGCTAAGGCAAAGGGGAAAGCCTTGAGGCGTACGACTTCCTGCGTTACTCCTGGATAACAAGCCGTTCCGCAGATCATCTCAAACTGTTGTAAAAACGTGAACGGCTCCTTTGCGGCATTCCCATACTACTTGGGAAGCAAAGAGATGAAGGATGGTCGGAGTTCGTATGGCCCTTGATTCGGCGGTAGCCGAATCCAATGGTGGAGCATTCTTGCGCCCGGGTCATACTCGTCCTGTAAAGTCGCAGGAACCGCAGGCAGTAACTGGTTCCCGGCCCCTGCTCGCAACGCGGCTAATTGCCCCTGTAATTCCGTCTGAACTCGGAATTGTTCTCGAATTTGTAAATTCATCTGCTGAAGTGTATCGAGAATCCCAGTAGTAATATCTGCAGCTTCTGATCTTCTGTCATCTTGCTCCTCGGTTGCTGCCCTGTCATCTGCTGCTAGTGCTTTACCGTGAGCCATCGGCTTCGAGTCGTCTTGAAAAGAGAAGCTCTCGTAAGCACTCAGTGATAGTTCAGCTGGAGATGATTTATTGAGACGAGAGTCTGTCTCAATTTTCTGGCCAGGAGGTGAGGGAGTCTGGGTCTGACTCGCCTCGAGATCTGATAGGACCGGCTCGGGAAGAGGGTCATCCCGAGCCTGTTAAGACGTACGTTCGACGGTGGACGGTTGAAAGCTCACAGAGTCTGAGCCGAAAAGTCGTCGAGACGTCATCTTCGATGTCAAGAGAAAAGTCAGGAGAGCACGTTTACGATTCAAGAGAGAGAGAAATGCGAAAGTCGCGGAAACTCACGCCCTGCAAGCAAACACAAAGCAAACCCCGTTTTCACCAACTCAACCCTAATGAAGACCGTAAGAGTTCGGTCTTTTATCTTTTCGGTTTTAGTGTTGTAATTAGCAAACAAATTTTTGCGGTTTATCGTGCGCTGTGCGAGCTTATAGGTGCCCGATTTATTTCCCGCGATACTGTCCCGAGTCCTTACAGAGGATCACTTGTTTGCAACCAGTATGGAGGCAAGTACGGACCGTTTCCGGCTACCCGTGTTGCTTGGGGACGGTGCCTTACGCGATGTCCTCTAAATCCCCCACTCTGCTAAGTATTATCGGACCATTGCCGGCTACCCGAGCTTCCTCACTGACAAAGCAGTGATCAGGTGTATGGACTAAGTAGTATTTTGAAAAATATCGGTTCTTAGATTAAGTGTCGTCTCTCGCTCGCGTACTCCGAGAAATGTGCAGGGGTTACTCTCCCAAATCACTTGAGTCGATTTACGGCTTTTAGTCAGATAGATTTAGCAGTCCCGATTTTAGTTTTGTAATTTTTATGTGTTTTTTTTTCAATCAACGTCTATCGATTTTTTTTCTTTTTATAAAAACCCTAAAAGCATGCACCTAGGTTGCGAGTCCTAAGACTAGCTACGCAGCGCAAGCAGAGAGAGTAAAAACCTAAACAAGCATCTAGAAAACCGCGGAAAGTCGATAGCGATGAAAACTACGGTGGGTGCCCTGATTCTCGGATACACGGTATCCGGCGAGTCAGGCCCCAAGAAAATGGGGGGGGGGTTTATTATCTATTACAACTCTCTCCCTTTCTCTCTCTTTTACATAAAATATACTAACTACTCTGCTCCTCTGCAGCCGACTCGTGAAGAAGGAGCCAACCTCTGCTCTTTCAACTGGCTCGGCTTCCGAAGAAGCCGGTTGATCCTGCAGGCCCTGCAAAGATGGTTAGCAAGTAAAGTCGATCGACAAAATCGAGAAAGCCGTAAGAAGATGAAAAAGCAAAACACGAAAAAGCCGTACGAAAGACCGTACGAACAACGAAACAAAGATAAGAGAGAAAAATAAAATCACGAAGAAATGAAAAATCAAAAAGAATCTAACGCCTCCCCGACAACGACGCCATTTTGATAAGGCTAAGAATCGGTTTCGCGGCTTTCTTTTATTTGATAAAGAAAGTCGTCGGTTGTAGCAGAAAGCCGTGAAACAAGAACGATTCTTAAAAACCTATCAAACAATTACGGTTTTCGGTTGGAAAATCATTCACTAATATTTAACCAGGCAAGTGTTCCTGGGTCGAACTCAAGGAGGCAGAATAAATTCCCTAGATTCTTCTCGTCGTAATCTTATTTTAATTCTTCTCTAAGTGATCAAGTCAAAACCTCTTTTTATTGATTTTTTATTTTTATGATTTTTATTTGATTTTATTATTTTCAAATTTTTATTTCATTTTCAAAAAGGGATTTTTTTTCAAAAGATTTATTTATTATATAATAGGTGGATATGATATAGGTGATACTATATAGTATGGTGATCGGGGTCGAGCCGCGAGCTCGAACTACACAAGAAATCAAAGCAAAACGAGACAGCTTTCGATTAAATCAAAACACGTCGAAAACTCGTCAAAAATCCACGAAAACTTTATACTAAGTAGCTGGGGTAGTTGTGTAACTACCCTCAAGAAACCGTCAAAATCCGAGGTCACAAGAAGAAGAAACAACCCCTACAGCCCAGGGGCATAAGCGCAAGAAAATCTAACTAAAAAGTTTGCAGTTAGGTCCTCAAGGATGGTTCTGAAGAAAAAGTACAAAAATCTTTACATTTAGGTCCCTACGGAGGGACCTAAATGCGAATATAGGAAACTCTGGAGGGGGGGATGAATTCTGATCTCTGGCTGGGTTTAAGTTGCAAATTTCATATCGATTCGCAAGCGACGACTGAGATTAGACTTTGCGCGCGCGATCAGACGCGCCTGCTGCTGCCACGTGGTTTGAATCTGTAACCCCTTGTTCTTGGGGTTGTTGAGCAGCTGGCGGACGGCGTCTCTTCTCCGATTTTTGGCGGTCGACCGACGATGGCTTTGGCACATCTGCGGGGCCAGAGGGGTGGCTCATCCACCCCTTGAGCTCACCCGCTGAAGTGTTTCGGTGGAGGATGCTCCGAGCAGCGGTGGAGTCATGATGAAGATGGCGTCTCAGCAACTGGCAGTGGAAAGGGTTCTGACAAAGCTCCTTCAAAGTTGATTCTGATGAAGATCGAAAGCTCCTGGTTCGAAACAACTGATTCGCGATGAAGATAGATCTCGAAGAACACTATGGTGTGCTCGATTCGCTAGGAATCAGCCAATGGGTGACAAATTTGCAAGCTCAAAGTTGGTAAAAAAAACTTTAATCTCCAGCCAAACCACCAGATGAGTGAAAGTGATGATGAAATGATGATCGATTTGAGACGAAACGGGAATGAATCGAGAGGGAATTTTGAATGTGCGTCTAAGGTGGGTGATTAGACTACTAAGTCACTGATTAGCCACGCTAATCGTGGCTCGTAAATCGAGAAATAAAATCACGAAATGGAGGAAGAAGCCTGGGGGAATCTAGGTATATTACCTGGATGAAGAAGCTCGACGACGGCTTTTGACCGGAGCAGAACGCGGCGATTGGCGGCGATGCAAGGCGGTGCTCCGCCTTGGAACCTCCTCCGATCTTGCTTCTTCCACGCGAGCTGGCTTGCAGGTGCTGTCACCACCGGAGCTAGGCGGAGCGAGGTGGAGAAGGTGGGGGATCGGGTAGACTGGAGTTGGGGCTTCAGGCAGTTGGAGAGTTGTTTAGCTATGGCGACTTGGGGCCTTTATATAGGGCGATTGGCTTGGGCTCCAAGTCGAGATGAACGATGGGCGATGGAGGAGGTTGTTGGAAGAAGAGATCCATCGGTTTAGATTGATCTGAAGCTTCTGGAATGGCTCGGAATAAATGGGCGAAGATAGCCGGCTGAACAAACTCCGGCGCAATCTCTTCTTGAAGAAGAAGGCCCAGGTGCTGACAAGTGTCAGCACCTGGTTGGTCCAGGAGCATAAATCTCTTATAAATTAGATATAAAATAGTAACTTACATTATTTTAAATAGGTATAAATACAAGAAAGTTAAATAAATTAATTTTCTAAATTATGGCATAATTACTTTTATTAAATAATAAGTATTATTTAAAATATAAATATTATATTAATAAATATGTATTTATAAATAGGTTTTAGATTCTTAATTTAATAAATAAGTAAGTAAAAATTAATTTTATGTTTTGTTAATTATTAGGGTATTAATTAAGGTTTACACGAATTTTTATTTATTTTTATAACTTAATTTACATATTTTAATAAATAGGGTTAGTATCTAGGTAATTCATTTATACCTATGTTTTGGGATTTTTGATTTTATTAAAATAATAAATAGTCTCCAAAAATTATGAATAAATTATAGTGAAACTACAAGATCATGAAATAATTTAAAAATTATAAAATTAAGAGAATGATAAATAATGTTTGTTACATAAAATAAATAGCCCAGAAACCCCTTTGTCTTTTGGTCCCAAAACTGACTTTTTGCAAACGGACTCCGAATTCGATGAAACTACCTTTATTAATTAGAGAATATTATTTTATGAACTTTAAAGGTGAGTAGAGTGAAATTGGAGTTCGTATGAGGAAGTTATGATGTTCGGAAGTTGAGATTTTGACAATTTGTAGGTTGGGTTTCTTGACATATATATAGGTAATATTTTTAACTTATTTTTATATTTTTATATACATTTTTAGAAATAATTAGGAGAAAGATTTGGTGAAAAATATGTTCATATGAAATAATTAAAATTCTTTGAAATTTTGTATTTATTTTATAAATAATGAAGGGTGTATATGTATGTGTTAAATTATTTTTTTAGGTTTTCTTTCCTTATCTCCCCCTACTTATTGGTTTGCGACCAATCCATGCTGACTTGGTCTCGAGGGTTGGGTTATAAGTATATCTTACAGCTATATTTATATTTAAGTCATATTGTATATATATACATATATTCAATCTGCCTTTTCTTCATTTTTCTGGTTCTTTATTTATTTACATGACTTTAGTGGTTAAAAGTGAATATTTACACATGAATGGTGTTTTGTTAAAATATGAGAATTAGTGGGTATTTACATGTATTTTTTAAGGGTTTTAAGACAAAATGCGACAGAAAAGTTAATGAATCATGGATTCATCACCCATGTACAAAGAATACCTTGATTTTCGGGTTTTATAATTTTTTTGTCGTTTTTAAACAAGATAAAAATCTAAAAAAATGTGATAAAATAGAAGATATTTATAAATCTATTTTTTGGATTTTTATTAATTAAGAAAAAGAAGAAATAAAATAAAAGATGAAAAAGATAATTTTTGTAGAGACAGTTAGTTAAGACTCGGACTTAGTTTCTTTGATTTCAGGCTCAATTTGGATTTGGATTTGGATTTTTACGCATTTTAATAAAACTTTTATTAAAGAAGATAAATGAAAAAGAAACAAAATAAAATAGTTTGATTATATACATAAATTAATAGGTCAAAAGCCGCTAAAATGCAAAATGTAAAAAAAAGGCCCAAAACCCAATTTTCACATATGAGCTTCGATTCACTTGAACTTGCTCTTGTTTTGAAGGTAATTGAATGTACATTAGTTCAAAAGTGAGTAGGATCAAAACAGATACTTGATGAGGAATATAGGAAGGTTTTTGTCTGGAAATCCTAGAACTAGGGTTTCGGTTTCTGGTCCACTTATTTGGGTTAGTGAATTTTTTGTATTTTTCATTTATTCTTGTCAGTGATATGTACACAATGGGGGTAGGTTTGGGTCAATTGGAGTTAGCATGAACTAGTTAAAAATCAGGGAATCTAGGGTATTTACAGGTCAGTTGGACTGTGATTTTTGTCTTCTTATTTTGTACGAAAATAAGTGATAAAATACAATTGTTATCAAAACATGCATGAATGCTAATTATGCAAAGTAAATGAAGAAATGCCCATGCTTTCTAGGGATTAGAGCTTAATTAATGATATTTAGAGTGGTGAATCTGAGATTCATCACCCCCTATACTTAAACCATGCTCGTCCCTGAGCATCAAAAGAAATGCCATGAGGTGAAATGAGATTGGGTTCCATACCAAGATTATGAGCATAAGGTGAAAATGAAACTAGACCCAAACTTTGTATTATTAGTTTGGCAAAACTTCTGTGAGACTTAGAATTTTAAAATCAACAGCCTTTAAGTTTTACACATCATTATCACAGTTTCGTCTTAGAAGTCATCTTAGATCAATCCTCCTCCCAAAGCATGCCCCATGAACATTGAAAAATCGACTCATGTGTGTGAAAGGTTTTAGATCTTCCCATCCAGAATGCCGGACTACCATGCAAACCTCCTCTCCAATAACTCGTCCTCAGGGAGTCAGGCATTTCCTTCTAAGGTCTGTCGCATTGTGTTCACAATCGAAATGGGGGAGAAGTTAGAAGAAGGAGAAAAGAAATGGAGGGTGGTGAGTGTAGTCACCTCTCCTTGTGAAGCTGGCCAGTGTAGCCAAGTCTCCACCAAATCTGCAGGTTTTCTTGAAGCTTGGACCTTTTTGGTCAGATATTTATTTGGTAGTGGCTTCTTTGTTTGGATTTTTGGTAGTTCTTCTTGGATCTTATTGTGTCCCTATGGATATAGAGTCTTTTTTTTCTGTACATGTTTTTGGGTCTTAGAAAAAATTGTGCCCAACCATCCATCCCTTTTTCGAAGCTTTATTTTAACCGATACTCTGGTCTTTAGATTTCCAGCTACCAGAAAAGAAACTCACACAGTCTTCCAACACCCCGTCTGAGTTGAGCTAAGTGCATAGTGAGAGAGAACAAATTAATTCCTTATTTTAGAGTTGTACCCAGAATGAAGAGACCATGTTAGATATAAGAGTCAAACGCTGTACATTGTCATGTGGAACTCGAAGAATTAAGTCATCGACCTAAAGTTTCTGAAATCCTATTTCTCGGTGAAGTTCCTCTGAAAATTAGGTGGAATAAGGTCAAGTCCATACCACTCTCGGTTTCTTCTCAAAGCTCGGTTCAGAACCCAAGGACTTTTCACATATGCAAATGAATGTGATGATGGATGAAGTATAGGTGTTTGAAATGCAGACACATTTTTTATGCAAGGTATTTCTCTCTCTCTCTCTCTCTTTGAATTTTTTATGCAAAAAGAATAAGAAGCCATTTTTTCAAGAATTATGGGTTGGACACAGTCAGTGTTAGTAGCAAAACTCTTTTTTTCTTCTTTTTTTGTTTTGTTTTGTTTTTTCCCAAGTTAGTTACCCACCATGTAACAATATATATACAGACCCCCCTATACTTAGAGAGTGGTGTGTCCTCAGAGCACAAGAAGCGTAAAGAAGACATTGCTTAGGCTAAGCGTAAGAGAGTGAAAAAGACAAATAAAAAAAAGATCAGTTCGCCCCCCCCATACTTTAGGTTGTGAACAGTCTAAGTATAGAAGAAGAGCGAAAAATGAGGCAGTCGGGATATATCAATAAGGAGAGTATATACATATGGGCATCGGTTCCTCCTATACTTAGGCTTTGGTCAACCAAAGTACGAAAGAAGGGTAGAAATGGAATGATCGTGAGATGGGGAGAATGGTATGTACAGATGGCATTGGTCCCCCTATACTTAGGCCATGGCCTAAGTAGAGGAGAACATGTACAAGGAGACCGACATGGTCGGGAGGCAGTGTGGCTAGCCGATGATTAAGGCGGTTTTTGGCTGATCTTTTTATGAACCTATGGTGGGAGATCGTTATGATGAGAAGGAGATGAAGCATATGATTCCCAACTATTATCTTGTGTTATCCTCAGAGAAATCATGTTGGATATTAGATGAAGTGTATGAGTCAGATGAAAGGTAACCATCATCAAAGTTATCCTCAGAGGAATAGTATTTGAAAGTGGACACACTCCAGATATTCTTGTCTTTTTGTTTCTTCAGTTGTCTTCTCAGAATTCGTTCCTTCTTGGGATCAAGAGATTTGTCCTCGGATGAATACTCTGAAGCACCAGTCTCAGCCATCTCATAAGAAATAATTCTAGTGTATTTGATGAGAGCAGGAGCATAGGCTTTGGATGAATAATAGTGAGGAACGGGAGTCGTCTAACGAGAATTGAAGTTTGGATCCTTGCGAAGGTAAGGTTTTATGACTGCCGAACAAACCTCACTTATGTAGATTACCTTTTTTAGACCTGATGAGGAATCATCAGACGATTCCTCTTTTGGAAGGTCAAAGGTGACTTTCTTTTTCGATGAAGGAGTAGTCATTTTGTTTTGTGAAGTCGTTGGTTCTCTTGAGTCTCTAGATGAATAACCATCGAAATTTTCCTCCTTGATCGGTGTTCGTCCTACGTATTTGTTCTTAATCTTCTTAATGTAGGTGCACTCTTGATTTGGAGTGATTTGGTCAATGTATTCAGAGTAGGTTGACCTAGGGTGCGACCATGCATAAGTCTCAGGATCATGTAAGAAACACTTTTCTATTATGAGATCCGCATGAATTGAAATAGTGGGGGGAGTCTCTGCATGTTCGTTCTTAATTGACTTGATGTTGGAACATTCCTGTGTTGAGTTGATTTGATCAAGGTAGTCAAAATAGGTTGACCCAGGGTGTGACCATGCATAAGTCTCAGGATCGTATGAGTCATATATTCGATTTTCCATGGTGAGAGGAGTTGGGAATGGAGCATGAGGGAGAGTCTCTAAATCAATGGTCTCTTCAACGACTACTATCTCAGGTGTAGCAATGGGGTAGGGCTCTTCTATTGCTTGATGGTTAGAGCTGTCGAGGACTTCGTGGGTTGCCTCATAAGTCGTGGTTCCTCAAAGACTGGGTGAGATCGAAGTGCTTCCAATGTTGTAAAATTGATTTCCCGAGTCTCACACTCAATAATTGCCTTAGACAATGCCAAGAATGACTTTCCGAGAATAATTGGAGACTGGGTGAATTCTCCTTGATGCTCAATATCAATGATCATGAATTCCACTTAGAGAAGAGCACCTTGGAATGCCATGATGATAGAAATTGTTGCTCTCAGCTGCTTTATCGATCGATCAACCAGTTAAATGATCTCTCGTATCTTCTTGATAGGTCCAAGTTTAAGTTCGTGAAATACAGAGGTCGGAGGATAATAATTGGTAAATCTTCATCAATTTGAGCATGGGTAAATATTATATCTTTGAATACATAGTTAAATCTAGGCAACCGCTTCACTATGCTGCTCTTGATTTTTCTCCTCAACACCAAGGAGGAGGCCATTAACAATATATGTCTTTCAGTCTTTGTTCTTTTCCTGCCCGACTTTTTCATCATTAATTGTTCATTACAAATACTTTAAGGTCAGGGAAGTGTTCAATGGCCTGTATAAAGGGAAGTTCAAAGATCAATCTTTTCTCCAGTGCTTCTCGTAAAGCAGCATCCAAATTTTTCAGATCTTCTTCAGTTTCAATTTTTATGTAATTTTCAAGATTTTCAATTTTTTGGTTGTTTTTCAATATTTCATTTTTTTGGTATTTTCTGTATGGTGTGGTGATGTGGTGTTTTCCGTAGATGAGACGGGGCTTTGATGTTATGAATAAGAGTCAGAGGCATAGTCATCTCCAAGGGAGTTATAGGCAGAGGTGTCGCTATCAGGATCGTCCTTGGGTTTCTGAATATCCTCAAAATTTTCAACGTGAGATCCAATTTTTTTTCCTCATCTATTTTTATATCAGAGCTACCAGAGAGGTGAAACTAATCAGTTGGTAAACTTCTGAAATCTATCCTCCATCAAAATCGAATCTCTTATTTATCCTCAAAAATCTTTTTATGACTAATAATGGGATCAGTCAGTGTGTGTTCTTGTTTTTTAGATTCAGTAATTTCATCTTCCATTTTCATGTATGAGCTGGGAGAAGATCTTCTTGGAATATCAAATATATGATCTTTATCTTCTGAAAATTTCTCCTCTAAGACATGGAAGGAGTCTGCTAAATGGGTAGAAACCATGTGATTCAGGCATGTGGAGTTGGTCTGGGTAGAGTTCATTTCTTTAATCATGATTGGTCGAATTGTTATACTATGGAGTCAACATATAAGGTTTATGTGTTTCAATGTCATAAGTCCAATCCTATGTATGAGTGTCATGTCTGAAGATGGGGTTGTCATGGTCAATCCATGATGATGGTTGCTCATTTGTGTTCAATGGTGGGGAAGGTGGAAGATGTGAAGAAGTGTCAAATTCGATCATGTGGTTATAATCTCTCAGGAATGATGGATTGACATTTACAGAATATGAAGGATGGATTGTATGATCGGGATAGAGAGGATTGACATATGAAGAAGTGGAGACCTCAGTAGGTTGTTGGTTTGTATGATCCGAATAAAAAGGATTGTCATTCATGAAGTAGATCGGATTTGTAGAGAGTATTGGATCTATTGGTGGGTGAGAGTCTCTTGTGGAAGTTGATGATGTGTAGTTGGAGGAGGTTTCGATACTTTGGGTCTAACTGAGATGAATTCATTTTTATATTATAGCTCTGATGGATTCTTGGATAAATGTTCCATGATTTTTGAAAGAGCTGAAATGAATGATGATTTGAGTTTGACCGAGACGAATTTATTTTCATGATACAGATCTGGAGGGTACTTGGACAAAAGTTCCATAAATTTTCGAAGAAGGTTTACTGGTTGACATAATGGATCAGTTTCAGAGCAAGAAAGGAGAGTGGTGGCACAAGTGTGTGGCTTTTGATCCTCAAAATCGGTTCACGCACACAAATCAAATCACAGGTTCACCAACTCACACAATGAAGCCTTAAGAGTTCGAAATAATCTTTTCGATTTTAGTTAGTGATAAATCAATCTTGGAACGAATTTAGCGAGCTGTTAGGAGTCGAATTTAGCGAGTTGTTAGGTGCCGGTGATTTTCGTAATGATTGGCCTGAATTCTTAGGACTAGTTGCACCTACTTTTAGCCAATATGAGTGTAAGTACGGACCGTAAAATGGCTACCCATATTATTTAAGGATGGAGCCTTAGGCATTGTCCTTTAAACCACCCACTCTACTAAGGAAATCAGGACCATTTACCGACTACCCGTAGATCCTCACTAAGAAGAAGCTAATCATTTTTGTCGAATCAGTAGTCAATCTAAAAATCCGGATTTGGGCTCTAGCCTTAAGTGTCATCTCTCGCTCACTAAAAAAGATAAAAGAATCCAAGGTCGGGGTTGCTCTCTTGTAAAAGTTCTTGATTTTATGGATTGTTTAAAATCGGCTATATTTAGCAGTCTCAATTTTAATTAGGCGACCACTGAAAATTTAAGGTGAGTACAAATGCATGTCTACCTTCTAGTCCCAATTTCCTTTTAATATTATGTGATAAAACAGGAGGGAGAAATTCGAGAAAAGCTGATGCACGTGAATAACGATGATGTATGCTCGGTTCGAAGACTTACATTGCTTCCTCGCAATTTCCATGTAGGATGCAATACAAGAATTGAAAGATTATTCTAAATGAATGCAAGCCAATGAAAAATCGCACCTAGCAGAAAGTTCTATTAGTCGGGAAGAATTGAGTTGAATTTGACTAAGTTGAATGATCTAATGTGCGTCTCAATTAAAGTAAAGTGTGGCCCTAGATCCTACAAGCACAATCAAATTAAAAAGCTTTAATAGTTGTATGTGTAGGTCTATCTTAATCGTCACTCAAGTCGGTCCCCACCCTCACCGATGAGTGAAATAGGCCACAACACACCACAGAAAAAAGTTCAAAGTCTTGTTACACACGCGAGGAGTCCAAACGGACACCGCTATAAATGACCGATTAATAACAAATTTTAAAATTGTAGAAATAAATTCTAGACTTTACGCTCTCTCACGACTTGACTCGATCTAAATTTTTAATGCGGCTTTTCGAAGTCGATGAAGATGCGTCAGTTCTTGAAAAACCACTCCATGTACGTCGGTTACCTCGCAAGAAAAATAAGAGTGAGAGTGTAAAAAAGTGACACAAAAAATAAATCAAAAATAAAATAAGAAAATAAATGCTTAACATAAAATACAAATGAATGCAGGATTAAATGGAAAATTTACAGTCAAAATTAGGGGGTCGGACTACCCGAATGCAGAAAACTGAAAAAACTTTAGACAAAAAACTAAGTCATTTGACTCCCTGGCAACGGTGCCATCTGATGGGTCCAAAATAGCCGATGATAAAATGCGTGGATTATCGTTAGCTAAGATTGTGTGTCGTTTCGTTGTAGGCGGGAAATCGGTATCGGTCAAAAAAATAACCACAAGAATATTTAATAAATTTTAATCAATGGTTTAATGTTTATTTTACTTGGGCAAGTCCCAAGGTCGAACTCAAGGAGGCAAAGGAACAATCTATAATTTTATATGTCAAAGTTCCTGCATGATTTTCAAAGTGGTCTTTATATATTTTTAATGCAATTTGAGATGCAAAATGCAACTTTGGCCAATTTTAAGGACTAAAATGTAAAGATCAATCAAATAATGTCCGAAAAATAGGAAACTTGGCCAAGATTTCAATTACGATGAAATGAATGCAGTGTAATTATTTTTGGAAATTTTTGATGCAAGATAAATACTCTATGAATTTATGAATGCAAAAGATGTGAATTTCAATATTTAGTCATAATAAATAACAAAAACCTATTTATTTTCAAGGGATAAAATTATTCAAGATCTATGACTACGTGATCGATCTTATAAAAAATCCTAAACCTTGAAAATATGAGGTTTAATACCTATTAAAAATCAAAGATCGAAATAGGTAAAATGATTTTTAGAGGGCAAAAGATTCATGCAAATGCAGTTCTTTTTGGGCACGATGTAACATACAACCAAAACTACAATGCTTGATTTTCGGGTAATTTTCATAGCAATGGTTAATTAGTTATGAATTTTAGAGCAAAATGGGTATAATATGCAATTTTCCACAAGACAATCTATTATAAATTAAACAATGATCACAAAAATGTCAAACATATGTCATAATATAGAGAATTAGTTGTAGAACAAAATGCCTATTTTTGATAAAATAAAGTAATGCAATGTAGAGGTTCGAAATAATGGCGGAACACATGGGAGTTTCTGCAATATGATAATAACAAAATAATATAGGGAAGTTTGATTTGTGAGTACCAACAATTCTGGGTGGGGCCTACTGCAAAATTACTAGAGGGTCACATGCATAGCACGTGACCTCTAGGCTAAATGGACTTCTGTGTAAATAATGAATAGCTCAAGGGAGCCTTGCAAATGACCCAACAGTCACGTACATAGCACGTGACCCTTGTTATGGATGGAGGATTCTGCAAAATTGTGGACTCTTGAGGGGCTTCAATGAAGTTCCCCCTCTGCACGTGCAGAGCACGTGGGAGGGGGCCTCGGGCCAGCTTCCCCGGAGGAGCGCCGGCCTTCGAAGGCTGAGTGGTGTTGCGGTGCATAGAGGGGGTGCTTCTGGCTGATGTCTTCGTCGTCAGAGGCTCGACAAAGGCGGAGGATTTATGGGCCAAGCTGCTGGAAGAAGTCATAGGTGAAACTTTAAGACGCTTTTGGAAGTTGGCAGCGGGGCACAGAGCTGCTTCGTCGTGAGTTGCTGGTGACTGAGGATGGGGGAGCGGTGCCCTCCCGTCGTTGATGAAGAAGCAGCAACATGTGTGATGTAGCTGTGTGATGGAGAGCGGTGCAACTTCAGATGAGGTGAGGGAGATCTAAAGCACACTGGTGGTGGTTCTTCTGGGGCGATGACTGGAGCATCGTCAGTTGTAAGGATGGAGTGGAGGACAGGATTGCAGATGGCGCAGATGACGGAGTTGATGAAGCCCGGAGGTGGTTATGCATTGGGTGTCAATGAAGATGGACGTAAGTTAACGATGAAGGTGTAGGTTGTTATCTGGTCGGTAGCTGGCTCAACAGCGATGCCAGAACAGAGCAGTAACATCGGAGGAAGGTCCTGCTGCAACGGTGGCTGGACCACCGAACCTCATCATAGGAAGGCATCAGAGCTGTCACCTCCGAGCATCATTCCCTATTGGCGGATGAGTAGTCGAGGGGGGCGGGGCAGTGGGTTTTATAGGAGAGAAGGTGGGAGCCAGTGATGGAAGGGAATCATTGATGGAGGATTGATTGGGTTCGAAGAGATCGGAGGGCGGCGTCGACTGATAATTGTGGAGTCGACGGTCAGGATTTGCGGAGATAATTGGGGGGATACGCGAGGGGCAATGGTCGACGGAATTGGGAAAGCAGGTGGGGAATATGAAGAGCAGTGGCCGTCCGATCGACCGAGATCGGACGGCCCTTAACGCTCCACGTGGCGGCAAGAGAGGGCTTGGGCGAAGTACGTGCAGAGCATGTGCTTGGGAGGCACGTGCTCCGCATATATGTAGTGGTTTTTTTATAAAAATGAAATAGGAAATAAAAATAAATCCAAAAAATGGGTGACACGTGGCGGCTCCAGGAGCGCCACATGTCAGCCCCACAAAAATCAGAAAATAAGTACAAGGAAAATACAAAATAAATAGTAAATGGTCACAGATCGAAAAATTTTCTTCACGGAAGTTGCTCATCTTAATGATATCTACAACCTTTATGAAGACACCGAAACCAAAATCGATCAATTGCACAAAGTGATTTTTTGGGGTTTCCCATGTAAATAGAATACCTTGATTTTTTGGGTTTTATAATTTTTGTCATATTTAAAGTAGATAAAAATCCGAAAAAATGTGATAAAATTAAAGATATTTATTAATATATTTTTTATATTTTTATTAATTAAGATAAGGAAGAAATGAAATAAAAGGCGAAAAAGATAATTTTTGTACAGACAGTTACTGAAGACTCAGACTTAGTTTCTTTGATTTCAAGCTCAGTTTGGATTTGGATTTTTACGTATTTTAATAAAACTTTCATCCAAGAAGACAAATGAAAAGGAAATAAAATAAAATAGGTTATTTATATACATAAATTAATAGGTCAAAAGTCGCTAAAATACTAAATGTACAAAAAAGGCTCAAAATCCAATTTTCACATATGAGTTCCGATTCACTTGAACGGTCTTGTTTTGAAGGTAATTTAATGTACATTAGTTCAAAAGTGAGTAGGATCAAAACGGACACTAGATGAGGAAGATATGAAGGTTTTAGTCCGGAAATCCTAAGACTAGGG
The DNA here is from genome assembly GCA_037367405.1 of Ottelia alismoides. NCBI lineage: Eukaryota > Viridiplantae > Streptophyta > Magnoliopsida > Alismatales > Hydrocharitaceae > Ottelia > Ottelia alismoides. The sequence goes on from JAZKJV010009016.1 coordinate 659,094, forward strand.
TTTTTAGTCCACTTATTTGGGTTAGTGAATTTTTTGTATTTTTCATTTATTCTTGTTAGTGATATATACACAATGGCGGTGGTTTTGAGTTAATTGGAGTTAGCATGAATTTGTTAAAAATCAGGGAAGTTAGACTATTTATAGGTCAATTGGACTGTGATTTTTGGCTTCTTATTTTATGCGAAAATAAGTGATATAATGCAATTCTTATCAAAACATGCATGAATGCTAATTATGCAAAATAAGTGAAGAAGTTCCAATGATTTATAGGGATTAGATCTTAATTAATGATATTTAGAGTAATGAATCTGAGATTCATCAAGACCCAAACAAGGTAGAAGATGTGATGAATTGGACAAAAACCCAAGAATGTTTCTGAGATCCATAGCTTTCTTGGCTTGTTCGGATACTATCAGCGATTTATTATGAATTTCTTAAGGACCTCACTACCATAAACGAAGCTCACTCGAAAGGGTGTGAAGTTCGTATGGTCTGAGAAGTGCGAGCAGAATTTTCAAGATTTAAAGCAGAGATTGACCACAGCTCCAATCTTGGCTATACTATCAGGCAATAGAGGTTTTGTGGTGTATACAAATGCATCAGGGACTAGATTAAGATGTGTTCTTATGCAAAATAATAAATTCAATGCCTATGCCTCACGATAATTAAAACCACAAGAGAGAAACTACCCAACTCATGATTTGGAGTTGGCAACGGTAGTCTTTGCTCTAAACAACTGGCATCATTACCTCTACGGTGAACAATTTGAGAGTGATCATGAAAGAGACTTTAATATATTTCTCTCAAAAGGGACTTAATCTAAGATAACAACGTTGGCTAGAATTCCTAAAAGATTATGACTTTGCCATCAATTATCATTGAGGAAAAGCAAACATCATAGCAGATACATTAAGTAGAAAATGGGAGGTAAATTGGATAGTTTAAACTTCAGTGGAAGATGATGAAGGATTTTGAAGATTGGAAGCCTTTCTTGAGTGAATCGAGAAAGATATCTTTTGTAGCACTCAAGATTCAACCAGAGATAATTGGAAAGATCTTGACTGCACAACAAGTATACATTGATCTTCCTAAAAATTTTGAAGCATCCAAGAAAGAGAATTTTGATTTTACAATTGGAATCGATGGAGCGATAAGGTACCGCAATAGATTTTGGGTTCCAAGTGATATTGAGTTGAGGCAGGAGATTCCAGATGAAACACACAGATCGATGTACACTATTCATCCAGGTAAAACGAAAATGTACAAGGATATATAAAGGAATTTTTGGTGGCCAAAGATGAAGAATGACATTGCAGAACTTCTTGTTAAATGATTGGTTTGTCAGCAGATCAAGATTAAACAGCAAGACCTGCATGCCCTTTTCAACTTTTGGAGATACCTGAATGGAAATGGGAGGACATAATGATGGACTTCGTGATCGGTCTACCCAAGACTACGAAACATTGTTATGACATCATATGGGTTATTGTTGATTAATTGACCAAATCGGCACACTTCCTAACTATTCACTTGGATCAGTTGACAGACAGTCTAGATGAATTATATGTGAATGAAATTGTCAACGCACATGTTATTCTTGCATCAATTGTTTCTGATCGGGGCACACAATTTACCTCTCTCTTATGGAAGAGTTTTAGGGTACTATGGACACTCAATTGAAGTTCAGCACTTCTTTCCATCTGCAGACAGATGGTCAATCAGAAAGGACCATCCAGATGTTAGAAGATATGTTGAGAGTGTGTGATCTATATTTTACGGGTAGCTGGGATAGACAACTTCCATTGGTGGAGTTTTCTACAATAATAGTTATCATTCGAGCATCAAGATGGCTCCCTATGAAGCATTATATGGGAGACCATGTAGATCACCCTCATGTTGGAGTGATGTTGGCGAGAAGCACATCATGAGACCAGAACTTGTTCAAGCAAGTAAGAATGGTGTTGAATTTATCAGAAAGAGACTGTTGGCAGCTCAAAGTAGGCAAAAATCTTATGTTGGTCATCACAGAAAAGAGTTGAGTTGTGTTCCTAAAGATCTCTCCAACCAAAGGCATCTTATGATTTGGCAAAAGGGGAAGCTCACTCCCAGATACATAGGACCTTTTGAGATTCTATAACAGATTGGAGAGGTGGCATATCGTATTGCATTGCCACTTCAATACTCGAAACTACACGATGTATTTCATGTGTCCATGCTAAGGAAGTACACTCATGATCCTTCGCATGTGATCGAGCATGAGGTCATCGACATTCAACCAAACTTGAGTTTTGGGGAGAAATATATATGAATAGTGTATCGTAGATATCATCAACTTCGTCGATGTTTAGTTCCAATGGTTAAGATTCTTTGGCAGCATCATCAAAAGGAAGAGGCTACTTGCGAGCTGGAAGTGAAATGCATGAAAAATATCCACAACTTTTCGGTATGTCCCTTTACTAAGAAATTTCGAGAGTGAATTTTTTTTTAAAGGTGGTAGATTGTAATGGCTGATTTTTTGGGAAAAACTCAATAATTACAATTACACCATTAGTACCATCTTAATGCCCAATTATTGGAATATACAATTCCATCTACTTTTTCCTTCATTGACAACATTAAAATCCCAAGGATTCCCCGTCCCCATCTCCCACGTCACTTGCCTCTGCCATTGAATAGAGAGAGAGGGAGGAAGGGATATCGTACCAGGCGTCCTTCGTCATTACAGGCGACGCCAAATCGGAGAAGGAGGAGAGCTTAGTTCCGTAAACGAAAGGAGATGCGATGACTACATCAAGTAGAGTTACGCGTTGGACATAAGGTATGCGTCGGTCTAGGTTTTCGTATAAATATTGATTACGTGAAATAGATCTCTTATATATTGGCTTAAATTTTATATGTATTTACAAAGATCAAATCTGGAATATTATTTATAAATATGTATGTCGGCATAGAATTTTACAATTTATAAACATGTATGTCTGCATAAGCACATGCTGCCAGATACTTCCATTTTCTTAATCTTTTAATGAAAGGTCTGCGTAGATATTATTTAGAGAAGAAACACGGATCCCACATATGGTTGTATTTATTAACCGTACACAAATTATTTTATAAAGACTAATTAAATCAAGATCCCATTGCCTTAAATGGTAAACCCATGCACATTAGAAAAAATGTAGAGTCATCTATAAACTCATATATTTACATGTAAAATCATGTACTATCTATGAACCACAATTGCAGGTAATAATTTGGATGAATAAGTAAAAAAGCGTAAGAAAGCACTTGAAATATTTCACGTGAACAATCATTCAAGAACTCTCAATCTTAGAGATCCTAAAATTCTAAGCTGAACCAAGCTTTAGTTAAAAGGTATCCAATTCCCTAATCATCAGACTCTCTTTGTATACATATATAATAGGATATGACTTTTAGTGTGGACTATAGTTACAAGAGTAGAGTCGCAACTTCACCCAAGGTTCCAGTCTAAGAGATCCTTAACACAAGGGAATAAACCATTTATTGCATCAAATCCACAATATCTTTAGTTGTTAGACTTAAAAGTGTATATGGAAGGCCAGTTAATGGAGGACATAGGATTGTGTAATTTCTTCTCTCCCTCTCATTGGAACAAGGATCCTCTCGAGTGCCTTATTAACTCAACACATGTATTTTTTGTTGCTGATCAGTGTATCCGTCAAGAGAAATTGGAGTCGTCTGCACTTGTTTTCCTGGAGTACACTGGGGTGTGTTTCTTTTGAGTATCTAAGATACCTTTGACACCCAAACTTGTATCACTATACATTGCAGAGCCCTTTTCAGGTGCTAGCCCGACTCTTGGTCCTATCAGCGGTAGTCCAAGTGGACACTTTGAAATGGTTGGGAGCGCTCGCCTTTGGTGGAATCTCTTTGATATTTGACTTTGTATGGTGAGAGCTTTTCTTTCAATATTTCTTTCTTTCCTTTTCTTTAGAATTTTGGCTAGCTCCACTGATTTTACCAAAAGTTGGCGTACACTGACCAACAATTGTTTTAGATTTGATCACACCTTAGCACATAGGTAAATGTCAAGAGATATTATACAAACCATGTTATCATACTAGCTAAAGGTGTTGACACTCAGGTTTCATAAAGCCTTTATTGATTTTATTCCATCCTGGAGCATCATAAAATAAGGTCCACACTCAAATCCCTCATCCCAGTTCA